>JBBPQN010000094.1:0-29576 GCA_038092575.1 Boletus subluridellus | reverse complement strand
GATATTTTCCTAGCAGAAAGGCCAGATTCAGAGAGAGAAAGGATATTGGCTCTAGCAGAGGCAGAAATGGGTTTCATGGTGAAGTAGGGTTAGCTGGGTGGTATCCCTGCCCTTTATATCACTCAGAATTATGTAAGTTACATAATTAGATAGGGTTGAAGCACAGCATCCATCAGAATCTTATGTTATTTACTAAATAATGACTGACAACATCAGGGTCAAATAAGTGTCCCAATGACATGTCATTTTAATATGGTTATATCTCAGTGCCATGGAAACCAAATCACATGACCAAGGGCTCAGATTCAGGGCAAGGGTTAGGGCTATTGATGACCCTGCAAGGGTTAGAGCTAATGCCTTTTGGGTCTCTTGCAAATGTCAGCTCTTTGCAAAATAGCCAAACATTGGGACACTTTTTTGAGCCACTGTATGAATGAGTAGATTCAGGTTAGAGAGCTATTCGAGCTCAGCTCAAACTTATATACAAGTACACTAGATTAGGGCTGGTCTAACCTGATATAGTAATGGAACTCTAGGGGAGGCATAACCATGTCAGAGACACGTTGTGTTACGTAGCACGAGATCTAGGAAGAAACCGGAATGGGTATAGTAGGATCAATAGATTGGGTGATCTAGGATCAACGAGTCTGTCCTGTTGAGGGCAGGCATTGGAGTCTACAATCCAGGGGCTGTATCTTGGATAATCTAGGATCAACAAGGCAGATATCGGGGCATGCAGGATCAACAAGGCAATGCTTGGGAGATCTTAGATCTGTGGGGCAATAAGCCACAGCCCAACCAGGGAGAGTAGGATCTGGGAAGATCCAGGGAAACTCCTGGGAAGATCCAGGCCTTGCATTTACACGGAAACGGAAATATCTGGGGAAATGTCCAGTCGCTAGGTGATAGCCAGAAGTCCTTGTGATGAAGGGAAACTCATCATCCTGGGTGAATGTCCAGTCTAGAATCAAAAGCCTATCCTGGGCATAAGGCCAGGGATTGTCTGTTATGAAGGAGAAGTGGTAGCCGCAGGTGAATTCTGCTACAGGTATTGGCACAAAAGATTCATAGGAATGTTTTGAGTTCTTGGTTGGACTGTTTAGTTTCTCCATCCATCTGAGGATGATATGCTATGGATAGGGAGACATTATATTTAAGAAGACAGGTGAGTTCTTGAGTAAAGGCAGAGGAAAATTGTGGACCATGATCTGAGACCAATTTGTCATGGAGGCCAAAGTGACTGAACACTTTGGTGAAAAAGAGTTGGGTGATGCCCATGGCATCGATAGTTTTTGTGCAAGGAGTGACAATTACCCCCTTACTAAGCCCATGGTCGACCACAACCATGACAGAGTCAAAACCATCAACTGGGGGGTGATTGGTGATCAGATTGACCAAAATATTGGAAAAGGGGTGGGAAGTGGCCACTGGAAGGGGTATGAGGGGTGGCACTGTGGGGTGAGTCAGAACTTTGTGGGACTGACAGACTGTGCCACTGGCAACAAATCAGTGAACAAAAGAGGAGAGGCCTGGCCACCAATAATTGCAGGACAGGAGGGCAGTGGTATGAAGGTGACCACCATGGCCACTAGTGGGGGAAGAGTGGGCAGCAACAATGAGGTCCTGGCAAGCAGATTCAGGTACATAGAGGTGGTTTTTGTAATAAAGATGGCCATTAGTGTAGATCCAGTCTGAAGGACAGGATCAATCAAAAAGTGGCTCATTGACCTCCATACAATGGAGGGTGTCCAGGACAAGGGGGTTGGTGGCCGAGAAGTTATGGATTTTAGACTCTGGTGTGATATCTATTGTCTGTATGTGATGGGTGAAGGCATTGGGGGGGAGGAGTTGGACATCCTCATTGTTGGCTAAGGTGTCCATGTCATCTTGTCAAGAGAGGGCATCTGCAGGGGCCATCTGCATTCCTGGAAGTGCAGTATATTCCAGGTCAAAGTCTTGGAGGAAGAGAAGCCATCTGGCTTGTCTTTAGGAGAGTTTCTGTGGTTCCTTGAAATAGGTAAGGTTCTTGTGGTTGGTAAGAACCTTTACTGGAAATGGGGAGCCAAGCAAGTATTGGCACCAATCCTTGAGTCCATGAATGACTGCAAGGAGTTCTCGGTCAAAGATGTTGTAATTATGTTCTGCCAGTGAGAATGTCTGGGAGAGGTATCCACAAGGGTGCAAGTTGCTGTTGTGGTTGGGTTGCATCAAGACGGCTCCTGAGGCAGTGAGGGAGGTGTTGGTCATCAGGGTGAACTGCTTGGCAGTGTCTGGGAATGCCAGTACTGGGTGAACCATAAAGGCTTTCTGGAGGGCCAGAAAAGCTGTCTTGTGAGATGGAGATCAGGACCAAGGGGTGCTTTTCTTGGTCAGGTCGAGGAGAGGGCAAGCAAGGTCCGAGAATGATGGAATGAACTTCCGATAGAAGTTGCATAATCCCAAGAAAGATCTGATTTCTTGGACAGTCAAAGGATGAGGCTATTCCTCAATAGCACATAGTTTGGTGGGGTCCATCTTGACTCCATCCTTGTTAAGGATGAGTCCAAGGTAGTCAACTTTGGGGGCAGTGAAGATACACTTTTCGAGTTTCAGGAACATCTCATGTTCCCAAAAGTGCTGGAAAGTTTTCCTTGTCCATTCTTTATGGAGGATAGGGTCAGATGAATGGATCAGAAAATCATCCATATAAATGATGAGCCATCCTTTGGCGATGTAGTCACTAAAGAGGTCATTCATGGAGGCCTGGAAGGTCACTGGGGAATTGCACATACCAAAGAACATGACCATGGGCTTGAAGAGACTGAAGGGAGTGATGAAAGCTGCTTTCCATCTGTCTTCTGGTTTGATGAGGATATTGTTATATCCCCATTGCATGTGAAATTGGTGAAGATGGAGGAGCCTCATACATGATCAACGAGATCAGAGATTAAGGGGAGAGGATATGCATTTTTGATTGTATGTGTATTCAGGTATCTATAGTCCTGGCAAGGGCAGAGTTTACCATCCTTTTTCTGTATGAAAAAAAAGAGAGAGGCCTGGGGAGATTTTGACTGTGTAATCTTCCCAAAGGCAAGGTGTTCATCAATGAACTCCTTACAGGCAATCTGCTCAGGAGGGGACAATGGATATGTCTTGGCTCATTGGATGACAAAGATATCCCTTAGTTTAATGGTGTGGTTGTATGGTCTGGATGGGGGAGTTTCATAGTGTCCTTCTTGTCAAAGATGTCTGCAAAGTCTCTGAATGGGGTGGGGAGTTCCACTTTTGTAGTCCCTGCTTTCTGAGCTAGGGTGGTGGACAGCATGGTTTTCCAGAGAAGGTGTTCTGGAACCTTCAAGTTGTATTGCATGTTCAATATGTGGGCACAGAGAAGAATGTTCTTCTGCTGTGAAAAGAAAGTTTGCAGGTCTTGCTTGATGATTGTATTTTCATCAGCATCCAGGTACTTGAGAAGGTACCACCGGGAGAGTGCACACAGGTGATTGAAGTGCTTCTTTTTATATAGCCAGGGGTCTATGGTCACTTGACCGGTAGCCCAATCTATAGTTGGATTGACTGCATGTAGCCAAGGCAGTCCTAGTATGAGGTTGTCCTTTCTACAGTTGAGGATGAGGAGTTGTTGCAGTTCAAGAACTCCATTCATGTTGAAAATGGCAAAGACCCTATGGGTAATGTCTCTGGACTTGTTTAATGATCCGTTCACATTTCATGCTTTGATAGGGTGAGGTAGAGGTATGAGGGGAATTCAGTTTTCTTCAGCAAATTTCCTAGAGAGGAAACATTCCATTGCTCCACTGTCGATCAGTGCATTTAGGCCAATGATTCTTGTTGCACATTTATCCTGGATCAAGATTGGAATGTGAATAGAATTACTGCTCAATCCAGAGATAAATACAGGTGCAATCATGATGGAAGGAGATAACATTGGTCCATCCCTTCCTTCTAAAAATGCATAGTGGACATCTGTTGAGTGGGAGTTTCCTCAGTAAGGAGGATGTTTATGTCCTTATTTCCCCATACTTCCTCTGTGTCTGGGAGAGTTTCTCCTCATTTGTCCCTATTCTTTTCAAATGCTGCTTTGAGCGTGCAAAGAATTTCATCCTTGTCTGAGTGCGTTCTTAGACCTTTGATGTAGGAATCCAACAAATCTCCAGGTGGTGGGGTGTTCATAATGGTACAAGTGTGGACTTCTGGTTGTCCCTGTGGATGTTTTCTGGTAGAACATCCTTTCTTCTTGCATATAAAGCATTTTCTTTCCCTGATGAGATGGGCTCATTCCACTGGGGAGAGCATGAGGTGATCAATGTCCATGGCATTTGGATCATGATGTTGTCAATCTCCTCCTCTTCCAATTGGAATCTGAGGGAAGCTGTCCATGTCCCTGATCCATGCTAGTCCACTTTCTATCTCCACAGCTTTGTTGTAGACATCCTCGATCTTCTCAGCAGTTTTGAAAATGTTGGTGAGGGTGAGCTGCTTAGTGATCTCCCTGTCAAGGCCTCAGAGGAACCATTCTTGTAAGGCTCCTTTTTCTTTGATCCCTGCCTGGGTGGTAAGTACAACAAACTCAGTGAGGTATTTCTTGAAACTGTCCTCACAATGAAGGCCTTGTTACAAGGAGGCAAGTTCTACTTGAGTGTGAGAGGCAGCGTCATAAGGGGAGAAGGTAGTGGAGAACACCTCTTTGATGTGGGCATAGTCTTTGTCTTCTGTGGGGATAGTCCTGCCCATGAGCTTGATGAGCCAAGCCTCGGTGAATGCTTTGCCTTATCTGTCAAGTGTGGGTGGAGGGAGAAGTATCTGTCCATTCCTAGAATCCATCTGTTGGCATCCTTTCCTTCTTCTAAGAAGTCTTCTGGGAGGGCTGCTTTCACTTCTTTCCCCATGTCTTCATTGTTGTCTGAGTCTTCATTATCTCTGATATGGTAATCTGGATCTGGTTCTGGAAGTCCTGGGTAAGATGGAATGGGGGGTTCTGGTCAGGGGTGGGATGTGATGTAGGCTTCTGTGGCAGCACCAGTAAGGATGGTGCATTCATATGTTCCTCCTTCTGTTCCCACTACCTCCTCCTCAGGGATAGAGTACTGAGTAAGGTTGGTGGGAGAATGAGAGCTGACGGAGATGAATGTGAGAGAGCTGGTGAAGCTCTTCAAGGGGGAGGACCAGGAGTGGGGTTACTTTGCGATGAATCAGGTACTTGTCACTGCACCAGTATAGTGGTGAAGGTGGAAGACTGTGCTGGTGGATGGAGTGGGAATATATGATGTTCTTTGTTGTCCTCGTGCTCTCCAGAGAGAAGCTGTGTAAAATTGATACACCTCATGTTGACCTAGTATTGCTGCACTGGCAGCTGTCTGGGGGAATAGTTGGTTGGGCTGGATAGTACCAACAACTAGAAACTTAAACCTTTTGTTATGCCAAGTAACAATGGTACACCAATGTGTAGTTGGGTATGTCCCTGAGCACTCTCATGACGAAGGAGAGTGTATGCTAGCCCACTGTGCTAACGTCAATAGATGGCTCTCACCAAGATAGAGAGCAGGAAGTGATAGAGCTGGTGAGAGAGGAAGTGAGCCAGTGAGTTGAACCCAGGATACATGGTTGTCATATCTCAGAAATCCTGTAAGTCCAACCCTGGTCTTCTGTACCAACTCCACTTCTTGTACCTATGAACTCTGGTGTGTTCTCATTCAAGATGCAACCCCTGGCCCTTGGACCTTGTCCATACTTACAACCCTACTTACATACATCTTCCATTACCTCCATTTCTCTGCATTAGTATTAGTTCTGCTTCTTAGCATCCTCTGTACCTGTACTCTGCTTAGGAGCACAGCTCTGGCTTTATCTTACCTCCAACTCTTTACTTACAAACCAGCTCCACTCTGTTAGTAATTCCCTATGACTCTGTAGTATATAAACCTCCATAACTCCTGTACTTCCCCTCAGTTTGAATATTAACTTAGTTTAACTCCTTCTCTCCGCTTGAGTCTCAAAGACTCTCCTTTGTACCCTCTGCTTGACTTGACGTCTAGTACATCTTAAGTCCAACTCCGACACCTCAGTAAATTCTGGGACAATAGGACTCTTGACAAGGGTGCACCACACACGGTGAAGCCAAGTCCCATCCACCCAAACAACTCCAGAGTTTAGGAGTTTGTTTCCCCCTCAGAGTTTGCCTGTACTTAACAACAGTTGATTGTGTAGGTTTAAATTAAAGAGTAGTTTACAGCAGAGCACAAATATATATATGGCCTGAAAGCTTTAGGGCTGGCAAGACATAAAAGGAAATAAGACATAAGGGGAGGCACAGATGTGATGATGAGATAAGAGACACATTGCATATAAAAGGCATGTGATGTAGAAGACAGTGTCCTTGGGTCAAATGGGAACAGAGAGAATTGGAACAAGAAGAATAGGATCAGAAAGAGGCAGTGTCATTGGAAAGGAACAGAATAGAGAGGCTGTCCTTGAAGGCAGTGTCAGACACTGCATACTCCTGTAAGGAAGCCAAGATGTTGTTCCAAAGGAAAGACCCTGGGTAATCAAGAGGAATAATAGGGAAAAATGAAGGGGGAGTGCAGTTACCTGTAATATATGCCCTCTCTATTACATGGTAAGCCTCACTGTTCTGCTGAGTGCACTGAACTGACCTATATGTCAGGGCACATGGTCCTGGATGTCTGCACAACTCACCATGGCAGGCCCTGGAAAACCCATAATACACAACACACTTCACAATCTTGAATCCTTTTTCTATGTTCTCATTGGAATATGTACTCTCTATGACAGACCATTCAAACAGAAATCTGAGGAAGACCTCACAGAATGTTATGACAAGTTTTTCAACATCTTCAAGCCTTGTGTTCTCAAAATGATTACCATTCAGTCCAACTTGACATGGAACCTGTTCATCATAAAATATATCCACCCTTATTTCAAACCACTCATCCTGCTCCTGATGGCACTTTGATTGGAAATTATATTGCCACTGGCCACTGACAAGCATAGAGAGTTCCATTACAAGTGTCTGTGCAATCACAACATGTTCATCAAGTATATCATCACCACACTCTCAGCACTTGAACCCAATGATTGGGCTGACATATCACTCAAGACAATGAGTGAGGGCACCTCTCACAGGCCTTCATCAGAAGTTACTGCTGCACAGTTGGGGTTAGGACCACCAAAGACTACATTGCTTTTTGCTCCCCCTACAGTGCCAAAGGACTTTCTCCCTGGACATGGAAAAATTCATAGTGACCCTGGTGTATACTGGCCCATGGAGAGGGGTCTCAGATGAGCTTGAGAAAGTGACTCAGATGATTTCCTGCCCTCAAGCCCATTGTAATGCACCCGATTGGAGCCAAGCCAGTCTCATCCCCATTCTTGCTTCCAGTTGGACCGCAGCATGGGTGAGTTACCCATATGGCATTCAACAAGACAACACTTTTTGGCCAATGAGAGGTGTCAGTGCTGACCATACAGTTCACTTCCAGTCATTTCCCCCTACCATTGTTCAACCAACTCCCTTTCTCATCATATGGACTGTACATATCATCCTTCCAATTATGTCTTCTATTGTTCTTACATCGATATACTTGGTGTACACTGACAAATAACTACTGTTGTCACCTTTTAGCAATTAGCCTATATTGACATACTGTTCTTTAGTGATGAATACCATTGTCAGCATCTTCTGACTCATTGTAGAATGACCTTAGCCTGCCAATATAAAAGTCCTGCATGTTGGAACTGCTGGTATCAAAGCTGCATCGTTTGCCCACTGGCATGCCTCCCAAAAGGAAAACTTCCCAAGCTACTGCTGAAGTCATTCCCCCCAAATGACTCAGACCCAAAGAGTTTTTCAATGAAAAACTTCCTGCCAGTGAGTTGGGGTATTCATGATTCCCTAGTCTTGTAAATCGCTACTACCAAACATTTCAGAAAGCACAACTGAGACCCAACCAAGATGTTCCTCATGGGCTGGAAGAGGTAGTGGGAGATTGATTCATCACCTACAATGGCTCAAATGTATCCAGTCTAAAAGGCCCATGTGTCAATCTGCTTGAAGTCTTGATGTAGCAATGCAAGGGCAGGAAGTCAATGCAATGGCACCCTCTCACCCTGGTGCAATTTATAATGATGAGGAGAGTCAGATTCCTTTGTGGGCAGAATCCTCCAGTCCACCAATACAAGTTCAGCCAACTTTCACAATGTCGCAAACCAGTCAGTTCAGGTTCAAAGCACCCTCCCAGGCAACAAAATCATCAAGTGGTGGGACAAGATCCAATGAATTGATCCAGGAGCACACTGTTTGCCCGTGAGTCCACTTTTTACTGTTCTTGTCAGTTAGTCACGATGTCAATAATAGGGCCTCTGTGGCATCGTCCTATTCTTCTCATCCCCCTACTTGTAGCTCTTCCCTGTCGCTTTCAGTCATATTGCATGGTGACACTGAGTCCACTGTGCCAACCTCCTGTGCTCCATCTGAATGTGGATCAAATTTCAACAATGGAACAGCATGTAGAAATATGGACCTGGACTTAAATCTTTCCCAGCCTAAATGATGGTCTTCACAACTTCTTTTCCTCATGGCTGCTGCAACCCAGCCTTTGGATACACTGGTTTCTCATTTGCCTTCTCCATGCCCTGCTGGGTTGTGCTGAACTGCATCATTCCATTTGCTTCCCTCTGTCCTACCCCACATGCACACCATGATGATATCACCCATAGACTTGGATATCAGAAATGGGGCAAGTCTGGGTGGCGACTCCTATCATGTTGGATCCCCTACAATTGATGAGGTTTCCACAGATGAAGATGAACACTTCACAGAGTCTGTCATTCACAACAAATGTATGTCTCTGTCCTTTTCTGTGAGGACCTACTCAGTGTCTACATCAAACCCAGGCATCCCTGCAAGTACAGCTACAGGTAGGTGTGGTATGAACATCATGGTCATTTACTGACTACTATGTTGCTAGGTACAAGTATAACAGCATATGGTAGCATGGAGGAACTCATGATTCCTGCTTCTAGGGTGTCTCAAACTAAATGAGCAGTTACTCGCAATACCTTGCTAATGGGACAACAGGAGATGAAGAACACATCATCACATTGCACCACCAGCATAGTTGCCAACTGCATCTTCCAGATGACACACCACTTATGACCATTCAAACCCAACAGATGTTGGAAGGTCAAGTTGGCCACACCCACTCTGCAACAGATGAAATAGAGGCTCCCATCTCAGTGGACCTTCATGCTCAAAGTAAGTAAATGGTTGTAGGAATTATTCCATATATGGTACTTACTGCCTACATAAGCAATAGTTACATCGCACCTACTTACCTTTTGAGATAGAGGTCCCCATCTCCGCAGACCTTCATGCACAAAGTAAGTAAACAGTTGCTTATGGTACCTTACTAATCAGATAACAGGGAGTGTGGAAGATGTTGTTGCTCAGCACCACCAATGCAACCACCCACCTCACCTGCCTAACAATGTGCAACTTATAGCCTTTCAGGACTGGCAAATGTCAGAAGGTCCTTGTAGTGTCAGCAGTAGCCGTTCCACAATGCAGGAAGTAGAGACCCCAGCAGACCTTCCAAGTGGTGCTGTAGCTTCCCCTTGCTGTCTGCCATTAACTTCAAATCCCACCTGTTGGCCACCATTAGGTCCATCTCTGGTAGCCAATCAGACAATGGAGATCCATCCCAGTTAAATTTCTATCCCCCCACCATTTGTGACATTATTGAGCATGCCAAACAATTTTCCTACTGTGATCTCACGTCCATCAACTTGTTTCCACTGTGTCCACAGTTCAGTATCAAGGCCAGTGAGTATATAAATGAGGCAGTAACTGAATGTCACACCCAAGGGTTGGCCATACCAGAGGGTGAGCACAATTTGCTATGGTGATCTGAGACTAACTGCTATGCCTACAAGGATGGTGGCCACAATATACATCCAATATCACTAAGCTTGTAAGTGCTCACGCCAACGTATATATATATTCTAACATGTTCTCAGCTCTGGGAAGATATTGGAAATTGGCATTTCTCTCTCAAAAAGAAAGTGCACATCTTTATTTGTGAGTGCTATGAATGGGACCCTGAAAATTGGCATGCTGTTAATGCTAATATTGCCAAGGCACTCTTGGATCGAGGAGCATTTCTAAAACATGGAACAGATGAGGAGATAAGTAGTGATTGTCCTGTAATTGAAAGCTAATAATCTTTCTAGGGACACATGAACAATCTTGCACATCCTGCACTTTCTGGTGTCATCATTGACTTTTTCTACTTTGGGTCAAATGCCATGGGCAACTTATTCCCTGAGGTCTTTGAAAGTTGGGTCCATGCCACTGTTGTGCTTGTGGTGACAGCCATAACATGTTTCCAATCCTTTCTGTTACTTACACTGACAAACATTCAGATCAAGCTTGCACTTGATGAAGTTGCTATCAAAGGAAAGGAAGTCATATTCAAATGCAATGTCTATGCCAATGTTTATGTTGATATTCTTGGACTCATGGGAAATGTGACACAAACCCTATCCACTGTGCAAAGACAAAGGCACTGTGTGTTCAATGGGCCAAAACTGGAAGGTCTGTGATTGACTGCCCATTGGCATGGACATGGCTGACAGCATTTTGTGTCCAAATCAGGAATGGTAACATGATGACTACAACCACTGGCTTTGATGTAGAGCTTGATTAGATGTGGTAGTTACTTGTTTTCATGTACTATGTATAGTCCCAAGTTCCAACTGTCTTGAATGTCATTCTCTGTTCTGGACTGTCACAGGCTGTGCAATGTTCTCACATTTCAAAATAAAATATAAGTAGTTAGGTTTTCCAGACTGGTACAGCACAGAGCAGGCTGGACACAGCTTGCCAATTAGGTACCTTGTTGGGGGTCACTGGATGGGCTGTCAACTGGCCAACACTGGACAACACTGGACAGGGGGAAGCTGGTTTGCTGATGGAGGGGGGGTGGCCTGAGTGGTCGTGTGCAAATGCAAATGCAAATGTGATCAATGTGTGTTCACATTTGCATTTGTATGCAAACAGGGTGTGAGTGTGATGATGGCAATGGCAAAAGGGGACTCGGATGCAAGGGTGAGGTGAGGAGGGCCAGTGATTGCATAGTACAAACACAAATGTGAACACATTATCATGTTCATGTTCAAGTCTGCATTCACACACAAACAGAATGTGGTGGTGATGACAGCGAGGGCGAGTGGGGACATGAGGGTGAGGTGTTCACATTTCCATTTGATGAGGTCATCAGTTGGGGGTGCCAGTGAGGGTGAGGTGAGGGTGAGGTTGAGGTTGAGGTCATTCCTTGTTGTCATTGTTGTTGGTTAAGGAGGCTCTGTGGGGGTGGGGATGAAGGCAAGATGCAAGGAGGCTCTGTGGCTTGATGGTGTAGGTGGCATGAATGAAATATGAGGCAAGGCGATGAGTTTGCAGTTATGTTTTTCAAACCAGGTGAGGATCTTGCTGACAAGACCACTGGCAAATGCTTGGGGTAGGTGGCATGAATGAAATGTGAGGTGAAGGTGACTGGGAATGAATGACTAGACAAATGAAAAAGGAAAGACGCACACACCTAGAGTCATGTTGAGCCAACCCTAAAGTAACACATGATGTGTTGATTTGTCACAACAAAACTTTCACATGAACTTTGAGCTTGTGTCATTGCCTCTTTCTTCAACATTGCTCAGATGGCCACCTTGTATGTCTCATCTCATGTTGATTCCTTCTCTCCTTCCAGAATCTGGTTATTTCATAATCACTTTAAACAGGTGATATCTCCTTAAAATCTTCCTGGCATATCAAGAATGCACCCAGAGCCTTCTTTGACATCTACTGGTCTGTTGTTTTTGTTTTTGTTCCTGGGCCTATTCCCATCTCATGTCTGTCCTCTGGTATGAACCTGGTTACCCTGTCTGCATCATCAGTAAAGTCTTAGTACAACACTAACACTACACACAGGTGGAGTCCATTCAATGCCAATGCCAACATCACTTTGGCCATGCACTGGCAAACACCAAGGTAAAGACAATGTTGCCTGCATTGTCTGTCTTGCAATTCCCTTATAGCCATCTATCCAAGGTAAGTGGAGCCTCACTGCCTGCATGAGAAAGCTCTTGACTTGTCAAACACTTTCTGCCACATTAATATTGAATTGTCTAGGTTTGTAGTACAAATGGATTGATTTAATACATTTTCTTTTCTTCCTGCTATCTATGTGTTGTCCCCCATGATCAATGAGCTTGTCTGATGAGGTTGGTAGGTCTGGTCCTATTCAGCACTTTTCTTATCTTTTTGTCTTTTTCACTTTTCTGACTTTTCTAGTCTTTTATAAGACTAGACCTGTCTTGCCAAAATTGAGTGACTTTTCGGCTTTTTTTGGTCTTTTTGGTCTTGAAAAAGACCAAAAAGACCAAAAAAGTAATCTGACATTTTGCTGATGAAGCTGAGGGGTTTAGGGCTGAAGCTGAAGCTGAAGAACTTGTAGTAGACATTTTGAAAAAAGGGTTGTTTAGAATGCAGGGCTCATAACCTTTTGTTCTGTAACAAAATTAGGCTAATGAGTAGATGAGCTAGGCTCAGTCTTGAGTATGAAGTATTGGACTAAATTATTAACTGACCTAATGAGTAGACAAGCTAGGCTAAGAGCTATCAGTAAACAAGAAATAATGCATAGCTAAAGAGAAAATGTCTCACCTCAGTCTTGAGTATGAAGTATCAGACTGAGGTGTGATGGAGCCAAAAACAGTAACTAATGTACTCTTGTGATTACTTAATCTACCCTTGATGTACTAGAAAATCATCAATTTACAACACATTTGTTACAAAGATGCTCAACATGGTCTTGAAGAAATTGGTAGGCATCATGCCTATAAAGATGAGCAATGTCATTGGCCTTTTGCTCCATTGCATCATGCATATCAGAGCAGTAAGCTGTGACACCAGCACTGAGATGCACCATGTATTCATTGCATGTATCACATGTATGTTTATGCCTAATCAAAGGCAAGTGTGGGTGTGAGACCCATGGCCCCAGAAAAGGGCATCATTGACACTTGTTGCATCATGTGTCACATTTTAGCAATGGGGAACAATCATGATGACACTTTGCACCACTGCTGACCATGCAATGACTGCCATGGTCAACTTTGGAGATGGACAGTGAAGTCCTGCCACCAGGAGACACGCTTTTGCACAAAAGGGAGCAGCCATGATGAGGCATGGATGCTTCAGGAGAACTGGACCAGGACAAAGATGAAGAATCTGAATGAGGACATTTGTGATGATGATCACTGGGAGACATTGTTGCTCTGCAACTTGTTGCTGATGCAACTAGAATGCAAGGTGACATTAAGAAAGAAAGAGGCAAATAGCCAAGATGCAATCTAATAAATTGCAAAAGTTCCAAAAAGGAAAGTGACATATGAAAGTAATTTGATCAATGAAAACTAACTACAATAACAGAAAGCTGTGTTGGTTGTTTTTATTTATTCTATTCTGTTGTTTTTTCTTATTTTTATTTTTATTTTTATTTATTTTATTTGTATTTGGCTTTGTTATTCGCTCTGTTTGCTTCTACAAAGGTAGCATTCAGCTATGATGACCAGTATCTGGTCTAGTATGTACTTTATACCCTTCAGGGTAACTGGCATATTTCCTGCACATCTTGAAGCTCAAGATATCTGGCTAGAGCTTCAAGCTCTTTACAATTGGAGCTTGGCTCCCATGTGGAATCTCTGAGATTCCACTTGACAAGTAACTTGATTTTGTTACTTGCCCATTGGTGGGCAATTATTTCATCCACCAACCATTCCTCCTCATTGGTCATCCCAACATTGTAGAATGATTGTGCATCCCACTTTGGGAATAGCACATTGTTATTCTCTTTGTATCAGCACAATAACCCAATGTTCCACATTGGGTGGATGTGCCTGGATCTCATCTCCACCAGTAGCTCCAGTATATAGGTGTCATTGACACCTTTCCTTTTGAGGACCTTCATAGGTTTGATATATTTTGGGATGAGCTTGCAAGCTTGTCCCTTTGGGATATTTAGATTTTGGGTGGAGAGATACACTTGATCTTCCACTTGAAGGGAAGTCTCTTCTTGCCTTTTCTTATTGGCATGGTACATTTGAGTTACTCAGCTCTCAATGATGGCATCATGAGCCATCTCCAGGTTCTCTCAAGCCTGGTTTACAAACATGTTTATTCCTGGCATGATAGAGGGTTTACCCTCCTTGATATGTTGCATCATTATGGGCATGTATCTGTAATTGAGCTTGAAGGGTGCAAACCCTGTTGAGCTACTGATGCTCAAATTGATTGCAAACTTGACCATTGGTACTTTGTCCACCCAGTCCTTTGGGTAGGCTGTACTATTGCCCATAGTATCTGAACTACATTTCTGACGGCCCTTTCTAAGTCACCATCTGTTTGGGGATGAAATGCAGTCAACATTAGGAGTTTCATTCCTAACATTCAGTGCAGCTCACACCAAAAGCTCAAGGTGAACTTTGCATCTTGATCAAAGACTATAGTCTCCAGTAATCCATGCAATCGTATGATTTCTTTTAGGAATTTAGATGTGAGCTCTGAAGTTCATATTGTTGTCTTTACTGGTACTAAATATACCATTGATGTGAGGTGACACAAGACTATCCATAGGTAGTCATACCCTTCACTTGGCGGGAATGGTCCCACAAAATCCATGGTCATCAATCCCCATGGTCATCTAGGCACAGGTAGACTGTGTAGTAGGCCCTTGGGCCCCAGTGAGAAAGCATAATATGGGTTGCTAAGTGTAGCTATTTGATGATATGTAAGCAATGAGGAACTAAGCCAAACTATTGTCAACATAGGCTTTGTCTGCCACTTTGTCCAGCATAGCTACTCATATCATATACATAGCAGTCATGACTATTGCCTGCAGCAATCCAAGTTATTTTTGTACCAATCTTGTCAGTCTGATCATCTGAGTCTCTGCATAAACGTCCATGCACATCCATGTCACATCCAATGGTATATTGGTGTGTTTGTCATCAATATTGCAAAGGTGTTCAGAAGGCCTTGCACACATGGAAAACTTGGCAGCGACATCTTTGTGAGGTGTTGAGTGACAACGAGAAGGAAGCGATACATCTTGCAGGATGTTCGGAACAGTTTCATGCCTTTGTACTGGGTGCCAGCACTACATGGGGATGGGATCAATCAGAAGAACAAGAAAATGGCCCACCTGGTATAGGTTCAAGATGTCCAGCTGCCAATGATGTCAATGAGTCCCATAGAAGGACATCTAGGCATCTCTTGCCCCCAGCTGAGGTATTTTCACATGTTGGTGTATGTGGTTTTCATTTCTAATGTGTTCTTAGCAAAACCAGGCACAGCCAGATCCTGTACGTGACCCTGGCAATGGAAATACTTCTGATCCCAATCCAAGTGACAAGGATGACCACAATCATGGCACTGATCCCAGGCCCAATGATAATCAGTGCCAAGACCCCAGGAGTGATGAGAATGGTGGCCAGCACAGTGGTCCTGATCACGATGGGCAACTTGAAGATCCTGGTGGACATGCCCCTGATATAGATATCCCACATGGAGGCAACATGGCCATCACTAATCTTGACTTGGATGAACTCACTCATGTCACTACCTTTCCTAAACACATCCACAACTTATCATTCATCCAAGCACTCTGAAATGCCTCTCTAGATGATGGCATTGGATTGACAGGCAATGCTCTTCATCATCTTCGCAATCCCCCTCACGAATCCCTTGAACCAGAACCAGACACCAAGCTCGCCCTGTCAATGTTTTTTGTACTCAAACACTCATCAGAGGAGAGCTACAAGAGGATACAGTGCAGCATTCATGACCAACATCCCAATACATCACTCCCAAGCTTCTACCATGTCAAGCAGATACTTGCTGACTCCAGTGGAGTTACATCCTTGGTCAACGACATGTGTATCAACTCCTGCGCTGTGTTTGTTGGACCATACGCTCATCTCAATCAATGTCCCAAATGCAACGAAGCCCGGTATGACCAGACAAGGTTGGAAAACAGTGGGGGCAGTATCAAGGCTCCCCGTGCTGTTTTCAATATCATTCCCATTGCTCTGCAGCTTCAGGTGCTCTGGCAACATCCTGAGAGTGCTCAGAAAATGCAATACCAAGAGGAACAAACTCAGGTGATCCTTACAGAGCTTCAAGCAAACAATGGATTTGTCAAGATGTACGATGATGTTTTTTGTGGCAGCACTTATCTCAATGCTGTTTTCAACCAGAAAATACTGCTGATGGGGTGCAAATCTATGAAAAGAAGGAGTCCAACTGCTGGATATACATTTGGATAATCCTTGACCTCTCTTCTGAGCACTGATACAAAAAGAAGCACGTTTTTCCGGGTGCGATCATTCCTGGTCCCAAGAAACCCAAATTTATCAAGTCATTCCTATTCCCTGGATTCCACCATCTCTCAGCAGTTCAGCAAGAGGGACTTTGCATCTGGGACGCTTCACGGTTGTGCAAGTTTGTCTCTCACCTATTCTTCTTTCTTGGATGTGCAGATGGCCCTGGGCTTACCTCACTATCAAACTTTGTTGGACACTTGGGAAAACCTGGATGCCACATGTTGTGTCCTCTTACTGGTTGTCGCAAACCTGGTGGATCACAATACTACCCTGTCCTACTCAAACCAAATGACTATGAGATCCCAGGATGTGACCATGATGACATTAGTCCATATGATGTCCAATGTATCTCATCAGCTGAGTATGCACAGAACCTACACTATGTCCTTGAGTCTCACACAAGAGCTGAATTCGAATCACGTTGCCTGCAAACAGGTATTGTTGGGCCCAGCATCATACTTGGTCTTCAGCCAGATCTCACATTAGGTATTCCAGAGTGTTTCTCATCTGAAATGATGCACCTCAGCGGTGCGAACATGGCATCTCTCTGGCACAACATTTTTCAGGGTTCCATCGAGTGCTCTCCATAGTCAGACAACCACCACACATTGCACTGGGCAGTTCTGAAAGACAGCAACACTTGGAAAACACATGGACAGCTCATCACTGACTGCAAGCCATACCTTCCCAGATCATTTGATGTCGCTCCTCATGATCTGAGCCTTCATGCAACCTCATGGTATAAGTCAACTGAATGGATTGGATGGCTATATGGTGTCACCCCAGTGTTGTTGTATCGCATTCTACCCAATGACATATGGCACAATTATTGCAAGTTTGTTGCTGCACTTTGCATCATGAGTCAATACGGTATTACTCCACAGCAACTTAAGCAGGCCCAACAGCTCTTTGCACAGTGGGAAAATGAATTCAAGCTTATCTTTTATCAGCAGCACATGGACCGCATCCATTTTGTATGCCCCTGTGTTCATCTTATTAATCATCTTGCTTTTGAGGCTGTGCGTGTTGGGTCACCCATCTGTTCCTTACAATGGACAATGGAATGCACCATTGGCAATCTTGAGCAAGAAATACGCCAACCCTCCAATCCATTTGCAAACCTTGCACAGCAGGGTATCCGGAGGTGCCAGATGAACGCTCTCAAAGCCATGCTCCCAGAGCTCAATCCCCAAAGTTCCTCTATCCTGTGCAGTGCTACAGACCTCAGAAATGGATATGTTCTACTCCTGAAACGTGATCACTACCCTACCAAAGTTGCTACAGATGAACAATGTATCATCACAGCTTATCTTGGCTATTCAGTGGCACCAAAACTTTGTTGTTGGGCATGGCTTCACTTACCAAATGGCCAGGTAGCACACTCACAGTTTATGGAGCTTGTAAAAGCACCAGAGAATGTCAGGATGGCTTGGAATGTCAAGGTATTTTACTGTTTTTGTAGATTTTTTTCTGATATTATAAGCAAAGATCATACACGATGGCATTCAGTGCATCGCTGAAGTGCAATACTTCACACGACTTCTTAACAGAGCCACTGATGATGTCAGCAATGATTCTGACACCACAGACAACAACCCGGATCATGTGCTGTTCACAAATGTCGCCCTTGTAACCCTATACTCCCACCCAGACCCTCATCTTTTTCACGAATCATCCAGAACAGTCATCTCATGCATGAAACTGGGCGAAGAGAGTCTCACAGTCATACAAATATCTACTATCCAAGCTGTTGTTGTGATGATCCCACACAAACTGTCTGTCAATGAAGAAAACAGGTACTTCCTTGTGGAAAAGAGTGGTATGGAGCTTGCATGGTTTGGGGACGAGGAAGATGATGACGATGACATAGAGAAATAGATATTATGCATTATACAGACACATTACAAGGAGACACAGCTATGGTATAGTCTAAACAGACAGTTTGATATGCTTCCCAGCCCGTTGGAGGGCCTCTTCGACAGTCTCACCAGGACCAGTGATTGGACGAGTGATGTACTCAGTTATACAAAGAGATCCGATGTGGGGTCCTTCTTTTGTGTCATTAGGGATATGTGCGACCTTGGCAAGAATATGACATTCAGCTGCTGTAATGCTGTCATACTGATTAGATATGATTAAGTAGATATCAAAGTTCACTTACTGTACGACCTCAGAGCCACCTGCTCTATTCTCAGTCTTCACGTCAGTGCTTTTGGCCTTGAAAGGGCCTTCTTTGACTTGAAAGGCAATGGTCTATGTTACTGAAGATATCATCTGGGTATTTCCACCAACATGTAAGTGTTACTCACTTTTTTTCCAGGAGAGTCAATATTGATTTCAAAGCAGTACATTGCCCATTCAGAATGGACACCACTGATCTCAAGATTGATTACTTCACCAACAGGCTCAATAAGATGGAGTGCCATTTGCTGATAGTTGTGGTAGCAGTGGGGTTTAGGTTTAAACCTACTCTGATTATGCTTTTGTATGTGGCTTGTACTATATAGCTTGATTTTCCCACCTCAAAGCATGTACACTGCACCCCCACATCTGTATCTTTGTACCATACAATCATGTCCCTTTCTCCTAGTCCACTCAAGAGCTCACTTAACTTAACTCCCTTTGATGATCAAATCTCTATGATATCATCACATTTCCAGCTGCCATCACAATTCCAAATACCACCACAACTGTCACAATTCCAGCCATCATTGCAATTCCAAGCATTGTACTCCAACAATGGCATTTTCCCAACACACTGGGCCCTGAATTTCAATGTAAATCAGGTAAGTGATATATCTGCATTGCTATGAAGAGTTTTCACATGCATATTTTCATGTACAGCATTCGCAACAGCAACGTATTGAAGCACTTGAAGAAATGGATGCTGGACAAGCCTTGCCATCAAACCACTCATTTTTGGAGGACACTAAAGGCCAACTACTTTTGGAGACAAGAGTCGCCAACATTCTTTCGAACATGCACAATCTATGGCATGGATTCCATAAACAAAAGCTCATTGACACAAGCATGATGTGGAAGTCTGTGCCCCTTGGTGCCAAGAAGACTTTTCACTCTGAAATCATCAGGAAGGTCAACAAGTTGGCCAAATGACACTACGTGTCCTACAAGCAGACATGGTTTATAAATAAGTCAGACGACAAGGTTACCTCTGGCAGCAAACGCAAAATGAAGATTGAGCCAGATACTAACAACACTGCTGATGGCACAGATGACAATATGGTGGAACTGACTGCAAAGCGGTTCAAAACTGGAGACACAACATCCAAGTCTAGTACTCGGAGCTACACAGACAACAATGGCCGCTCCCCACCAGCAATGTCTGACTTATCTGTTGTGCTGCCAGTCACAGCCACCAACTCCAGCTCATTGTCTTCAAGCTCACCAAGTTCACCTGGCTTGCCACCACCTGCAGCCATCAACGCCAGTTCATCATCTTCAGCTTCTAGTCCACCAAGTTCACCTGTCGTACTACCATCTGCAACATTCGACTCCAGCCCCTTGTCTTCTGGTTCACCAAGTTCACCTGTTGTACTGCCACAGCAATCTCCAACATTCAACTCCAGCTCAGCATTGTCTTCAAGCTCACCAAGTTCGCCTGTCTTGCCACCACCTGCAGCCATTAACTCTAGCTCATCCTCTGAGTCTTCTGGCTTGTCAAGTTCCTCTGCATTACCCCCAGCTGACTCTACTACCTTTCCATCAACAGTGGATATTAATTCTGGGGCCATACACCAAGCCACCAATGTAAACCTGCAGCTCATTGTCTGTGTAAAAAACCCATTGTAAGGTTTTAATTGTCCTGTATGCTACATGATCCAATCACCAAGTCTTTGGCCAGGTCTTCTGTGGATCATGAACTTCCTGCGATGAAGAACATCAACCAGACGACCCCAAAACAATCCAATATGATAAGTTCAAGTGAAACACTGGCATCACACAAGGAACAACCCACAGCCCCACTGGAGCCCAGCGTGAAGTCAAATCAAGTGACTGCCAGTGGACCACAAGTCGGTGTTGTTACCAACACCCAGGCCAACAAACCCCAAGGTAAGTAGTACTATCTGTGCCCTATTACAAATGCTTAACATCTCCCATTCTCAGTTATAGATGTTATGGCCACCCCAGCCATGACTGAAACAACTACAGAAGGAGCTCAGAGCACAACTGTGAAGAAAGGAGCCAGCTGGAGATCCCCTTCTGCAAAAATGGGATGGTAACTCCAAGTATCTTTTTCTCCTTGCCTTTTGATCACTTACGTTGATGTCACAGCAACCTTTGTGCACATTGATGGCTGAAACAAATATTGTCCAGAGGAACACAAGAAGAATTCGCAACCTACTATGACTCCCTTTCTGCAGAACTGAAGGTGGTATGTCCACTTTGGCACTAGCATTTCCATTGAAGACTAATCTAATTTCTTGCAGAGATACAAGGACGAGGCTGCTAAGCTGGTGTGCATATCATATTAACTCTCATACTCTAATCTGACCTAGTACTATCTGTTACGGTTTTGTGACCTATGTCACCCATGACCCCTCACAACCACATGCCCCGGTGGCATCATGCCTTTCCCCTTCCATTCCCTTTGCCTACACCATTGTATTACCAGATCGTACTCGACGATCAAGACTCACGGATACCACTTTCACCTCATAACGGACAATCCCTGGCCTTACACCTAGGATGGGCACTTGGCTCAAGACTGGACATTCACCCATCGGACGATGAGTTCCCGTTCATCATATAGACTCCATGAGATCTCACCTATCAACTGGACATTCCCCAGACGTAGCGTTTCCGTGCTACACAAGGCCTGGATCTTCCCTGGAGTTTCCCTGGATCATCCCCTGATCTGACTTCCTACGGTCTGGCTGTGATTCATTCCCCATTGATCCGAGAGCCCCCAAGCATCGCCTCAATGATCCTAGATCACCCGCCTTTGATCCTACTATACCCGTTCCGGTTCTCTCTGCTATCACGTGGCTCGAGACACGATGCATCTCTGACATGGTTATGCCTGCCCTAAATTCCTCTTACCATATCAGGTTAGACTGGCCCTAAACTACTGTACCTGTATATAAGTTCGAGCTAAGCTTGAACGTCTCTCTAACCTGAATATACTCATTCATACCCTGGGTTCTCTACTCAACAAGAGATCTTTGGTAGACTCTTCGGTTCCTTCAACCTGGTGGTTGTCATATACTCACTTCCTTGCACTCTCTCTCTCGTTGTCATCATCGCCAACGATGACCTCGACTTGTTCGTTGTCTCCAAGACTTCTTGAAGAGTAGCGTCCCTGGTTGGAGTCCCAGTGTTGCGGGTAAAACCGTAACACTATCTACAGGTTTCAGATGGCATTTGGATGAACAGAACAGCAGAAGTAGTTGGCAAGGTCACTGCCCTACCAATGCACACAGCTTAGTACAAGAATGTGAAGAGCAGAGCAGAGAGGGAGAGGAGCAGAGTAGAGAGGGGGAGGGGGGAGGTGGGCAGGTTCCTGCTCCTGGTGGCATAGATTGGCATATCTCAACCAGTTTGTTGCCTCATAGCTAGTGCTAGAATGGCATACCATGTATGCAAGCATTTCAACCTGAGCAGGATTATATGAGAACCTGTTAAGTACTGGAAAACTCCGAGGGGAGAATGAACTCCGGAACTCTGGAGTTGTCTAGTGAACAGGACTTGGCTTCACCGTATGTGGTGCGCCCTTGCTAGGAGTCCTGTTGTCCTGGAATTTACTGATGGGTCGGAGGTAGACTTAAGACGTGCTAGACGTCAAGTTGAGTGGAGGTTTTCAGAGAGAGTCTTCGAGACTCGAGCAGAGGAAAGGAGTTAGACTAAGTTGATATTTGAACTAAGGAAATACAGGAGTAGTACAGAGAGCTTATATATGTCAGAGGTACATAGGATTAGTAACGGAGGTGGAGTTGGTTTGTAAGTACAGAGTTGGAGGTAAGGTAAAGCCGGAGCTGTGTTCCTAAGTGGAGCACAGGTATGGAGGAGAACATACAGCGGAGCTAGTATATACAGAGATCAAGAAATGGAACGTAAGGTATCGTAAGTTATATGGACAGGGTCTGAAGGTCAGGGGTCGCGTCTATAGCAAGAATGCGCCGGAGTTCGTATGTACAGAAGCAGAGTTGGTCCGGAGGACTGGGGTTGGACTTACTGAATTTCCGGGATATCACAGTATCCCCATCTTAGGCCTGAACCCCTGAAGGCCTAGGCGAGGCACAATGTGGAGTGGAAATTCGGAGTCCAAAATTGTGGGTGCCGCTCAGAGGTGTATAAATTCTGATGCTGTGTGTCCATCCTTCTTCATCCTAAACCACCATGTCCGCTAACGACAATCTCAAGCACGTGAAGGAATGAAAAGCGGAGGAGGAGCAGAAGAAGGCGGAGGAGGCGCGGAGGAAGGCGGAGGTGAAGGCGGCTGCGAGGTGGTGGCCGATGTGGAGGTGGAGTGCAGTGCAGTGGCACAACACAAGGCGGAAGCAGCGGCAGAGGACGAGGAGGGAGATGAGGAGGACGACGCGGAGGGAGAGAGCAAGTCGGAGGTGTAGAATACGTGCGCGCGCCCACTCCTTCCTGTAATCAGTTCTGTCGAATTTGTGATTCTGTTTGTGGTTATGCAGAGTGAGGTCCAGGTTTGTCTGAATAATGGAGATGATAATCCTGCACAAGCTCGGAGGCGTGACCAAGTTCAGTGGCGAGTAGCTAGGAAGTCTCGTTGTCAGTACCTTCGTATCTGGACCATCATACCAAATACAGGAGTTTACAATTCCGGCGTTGACGGTCTATCTTGGAGTCGAGGATCTCCGCGATCTCGAACTCTGGTTCACCATCTACTTCGACCGGAGGTGGCAGAGGTTGGATACGGTTCGGAATGGTATTCGGAATGGAAGGTTCTAACTGTGAAACGTGAAAGACCGGGTGAACGGACTTCATGGATTCTGGGAGTCAGAGGGTGAAGGAAAGGCTACCAGCCTGAGCGATGATAGTGTATGGCCCTAAGTTCTTCTCAGAGAGTTTCTTAGATGGCCTAGTAGAGCAGAAATATTTTGCTTTGACAAAAACTTGGTCACTGACTTTGAAGTCTGGTGCCAGAGTTCATCTAGTGTCCGCGGATCCTTGGTATCGCTTCTGGGCTTCGGCCATTTCCTCATGGAGGAATTGGTGGAGGGAGTCGAGGTCGACGGAGTATTCACATGCTTTTGTGGAGGTGAGGTCGCGCTCGGGATGGATGGTGACGTTGGGGTGATAGCCTTTATTGGCGAAGAATGGTGAAACTCCGGTAGTAGCACTCAGAGCGTTGTTGTACATGAACTCCACTAGCAGCAGGAGTTCGGACCAGTTGTCTTGTTGGTAGTTACAATAGACTCGGAGGTACTGCTCAAGAGTCTGGTTCATACGTTCTGTCTGACCATCTCCTTTGGGGTGGTAACCGGAGGTGAAGTGGAGACAGATATCGAGGGCTTTCCCGAGTGAGCGGAAGAAGTGAGATACGAACTCCATACCTCGATCAGAGGTAATGTGGGAAGGAACTCCGTGCTTAGAAAAGACGTGGAGTAGAAAGAGCTTTGCGAGCTCCAGAGATGTGATTGTGTCATGCATCGGGATGAATATGCATTGCTTGGATAGGCAGTCCACGATGACGAGGATGGCAGTGTATCCGGAGGATGCAGGGAGCTGTTCGATGAAGTCCATGGAGATGGAGTTCCATGGCTTCTCCGGGACGGGGAGCTGCTTCAATAATCCATAGGGCCGGTGCCTTGGAACCTTCGTGCGGGCACAGGATGTGCAGGAGGAAATGTATTCCTTGACGAATGTCCTGATTCCTGGCCAGGTGTATTTGCAGCGGATCAGTTCCAAAGTCCAGTTCTGGCCGAAATGTCCAGAGAGTGGATGGTCATGTTTGTACTGGAGTACTTGGAGTCAGAGGTCATTAGCGTCAGGGACATAGATACGCTTGTCGAGACGGAGGAAACCGTCTTCATCGACTGACCAGCGAGAGTCAGCGGGGTCGGACATGTGGAGTTCGGCTAGAGGATCTGAGGGAAGTGCGGAGAGGATATTGCTGTGTCTTCGCCAAAATGATCTTTATGTAAAACCAGAAAAATGTAGCTTCTCAAAGGACAAAGTAGACTTTCTCGGTATGGTAGTATCTAAAGAGGGAGTAGAAATGCAGGAAAAGAAGGTGTCAGGGGTATTGGATTGGCCAGTTCCCACATGCCTCAAACAACTGCAAAGCTTCCTCGGACTTTGTAATTATTATCAACGATTTATTGAAGGCTTCGCAGATATTGCATGCCCATTGAATGATCTTACCAAAAAAGATGTTCTGTTCAAATGGGAACCGAAGCATCAAACCGCCTTTGACTCCTTGAAAGCCAAATTCAAGGAATCACCCCTGTTGGCTTACCTGGATCGAGATAAAGAAATGCGTCTTGAAACGGATGCCTCGGATATCACCACAGGGGCAGTGCTTTCGGTCAAATGCGATGATGGTCTCTGGAGACCCTGTGCCTTCATTTCCCACTCTTTCGACAGCGCTGAGCGCAATTACCCTATTTACGATAAAGAACTCCTTGCGGTCATCCGAGCGCTAGAAGAATGGTGACACTACCTAATCGGTAGGGAGGGTTTTGAGATCTGGACAGATCACAAAAATCTTGAATATTGGAAGAAACCCCAAACCTTATCTGGTCGTCAAGCTCGATGGCACACACTTTTACAAGAGTTCAACTACGTCTTTATTTATAAATCTGAAACATCGAATGGTCGTGCAGATGCTTTATCTCGCTGACCAGACCATGGTGATGCTGTCACAGATCACAATCAGAACATTACCATTTTACCTCCTTCACTTTTTATTAACAATATCGAACTTTCTTCCTCTTTCTACGATAAAATCATAAAAGAATCAGAAAAAATATGAGAAGAATCTTTCAACGAGTACACGTACGATTACGATAACTATATTTTCAAAAACAACAAAAACAAAGTCTTTGTTCCCGAACCATTACGTACAGAACTTCTTACTATTTGCCACGATTCCCCTATTGGCGGACATTCCAGACAAGCCCACACTTCTCATCTTCTTACTCGTCATTTCTCGTGGCCTGGCGTCACAAAAGACATTAAAAATTATGTAGATAGCTGCCAAGTGTGTGCCCAAACAAAGGGAAAGTCAAAGGCACCGGCAGGAAAACTCCTTCCTTTACCTGCTTCAAAATGACCATGGGAAGATTTATCTGTCGATTTTATTATGGGTCTACCTGCTTCCCACGGTTACACTGCCATTTGCATCATTGTTGATCAATTTTCTAAAGAAGTTGTTTTTATTCCCACGTACGACACCGTTTTGTCAAAGGACTTAGCCGTTATCTTCAGAGACAATATTTGGTGTATCCATGGACTCCCTTCTACGATCATTTCCGATCGAGGTCCCCAATTTGTTTCAGACTTCACTTCCGAATTATGTAATCTTCTCTCTATCTCCCAGAAAATCTCCACCACCTATTATCCACAAACTGATGGACAAACAGAGCGTATCAATAGAGAACTTGAACAGTATCTCTGCTCTTACGTAGCTAAGCAACAGACCAAATGGGCCGATTGGCTCAAAGTCGCTCAATTCCATCACAACAATTCCCTCACTACCGCCACCGGCACTATCCCCTTCAATATTACACGTAACTACGCCCCCGCATGGGCTTTGAAGGAAAGGCTAAAGGCATGGGAAAAGAATTTGGCATGGAAATGGGAAAAAGTCACAAAGAAGTAGAAGACACATTGGAGGAAGTACGAGAAAGAATGAAGAAACAATCGGAGTCTAAACGCTCCGAAGCTCCTAATTACGAGAAAGGACAACAAGTTTGGCTCTCGGCTGAACACTTGAAGCTCCCTTACATGGCAAAGAAGTTGACACAAAAATGGATTGGTCCTTATGAAATCCTTGAAGTCCTTCCTAACGCTGTCAAACTCAAATTGCCAAATTCCATTCGCATTCACCCTACTGTTAATATCTCACGCGTCAAGCCTTATCGGGCCACCCTTCTGGGACAACCAGTCTCACACCCTGATGCCATAGAAGTTGACAAAGAAGGAGTAGAACAATTTGAAATCGACTACATCGCAGCATCTTGTCTTAAAGGCCGCCAGCTTCAATATCTCATACATTGGAAAGGTTATGACGAATCCGATAGGACTTGGGAATCTGGCGACATTATTAACACCGCCCCTCAGGCAGTTGCCGATTTCCACAAAAAGAACCCCTTGGCTCCTCAGAAACTTCGTGGCCTAACCCTTGGAGACTTCTCTTCTCTTTTCTCACAATATGAAAACTTTACCGAGACTAATTATCATGGGACTCGCCTGGAATTCAAGTCTTAAAGAGGGAGTAGTGTTATGATATACTATATTTTCAAACATTTTTAAACTCAGCGCCTTCACGCACTACTATACATCCTTCAGACTTTGAAGTCACGTAATGTGCATGTGACTGTGGGAAACTACATGTGACCTATGGTCTAGACCAACACACTGCACACATGCCTTATTAATTTCCGCTTTTCTTTCTCATCATCATTCTTCTTCTCTCACGAACTCTTCTTTCATTTATCTATAACCAGTAGTTGTTCCCATGGACCCTATGGTCCGTGCGCCATCTTGTAACATATATAAAGTAGCCATACTCGACTGGACTCCCCAGTCTAATCCATTTGTCACTTGCGACCTATGTCCTTGCAAGTTGATTAAGGAAGACAGCCTCGTCTCATCTCATAACCTCTGCTTTCTCTTTTATCGTTTGGTTTGGTGTAGCCCCAGTAGAGTCTCACCAGTGTTCACTTGAGTCATCTCGCAACAACCACTCGACTCCTTAAACCGTTAAAGGCTCGAAACGTGGATGGAACTGCCAACAAAGAAGGGATCATCTGACACCAGGTGTCCCTAACCCTCTGGGTAGGAGAAATTGAAGAGGAGCAAAAACTGATGGTCATCAATTGCGGATCCAAGAACGTTATCCTCGGTCTCCCTTGGCTTAAGGACCTCAACCCTACTATCAACTGGGCCACTGGACAGGTCACCATCCCAGATCGACTCCCTGTCCCTCGACACGATTCTCCAAAAGCCATCGCCCAACGATACCTCATCCAGTATCTAGACATGGACCCAGACCTTCGCATTGCTCAAATGTGGAGGAAGCAACTCACTCACTCCCTGACCATTTCAAAAACCACCATCACCACGGAGATCGCCTTGAAGGCAGAGAAGATAGAAAAGGAACTTCCACAACAATACTCCGCCTTTCAGAACATGTTCGAAAAGAAGGTCGTCGATGAACTACCCCCCTCCCGATCCTTTGATCACACCATCGACCTCAAGGAGAGCTTCACCCCAAAGGTCACCAAGGCCTACCCTCTCAACCCGAAGGAACTCAACACCTGTAGAGCCTTCATAGACAAACACATTAAGTCAGGAAAGATAGTCCCATCCAAATCACTGCAGGCTTCCCCCTTCTTTTTCGTCCCAAAGAAGGATGGGTCGGTCCGTCCCTGCCAGGACTACCAATACCTCAATGAACATACCATCAAAAATGCCTACCCCCTTCCCCTCATATCCGATCTCATGGACAAACTAAAAGGGTCCTGCCTCTTCACAAAGATGGACATCCGATGGGGGTATAACAACATGCTGATCAAATCTGAGGACTGCTGGAAAGCGGCCTTCATCACACCCTTCAGTCTCTTTGAACTGACAGTAATGTTCTTTGGGATGTGCAACTCACCCACCACCTTCCAGGCCCTTATGAACCACATCTTCGGTGACATGATGGCAGAAGGATGGCTTGTCATCTACATGGATGACCTCCTCATCCACTCCTCCTCCTCCGCCGTTCACAAGGAACGAACAAAACAAGTTCTCAAACGACTCCTGGAGCACAAACTCTTCCTCAAACTTGAGAAGTGCTCCTTTGACATCGACAAGGTGGAGTACTTAGGAATGGTCGTGTGAGAGGGGCAGGTAAAGATGGACCCAGTCAAGCTGAGTGCCATTGACGACTGGAAATCCCTGACCTCTGTTAAAGCAGTCCGGTCATTCATAGGGTTCTGTAACTTCTATAGGAAGTTTATCCCGGACTTCTCGACCTTAGCCCACCCCCTCATCGAGTTGACAAAGAAGAATGCCCCCTGGGAGTGGAGGGAACCCCAAGAGACTGCCTTCCTTGCCATCAAGGAAGCCTTCACCAGACAACTGGTCTTACATCTCCCCGACATCCTCTCCCCCTCCTTCGTCATGACCAATGCATCCCTCACGGCCATGGGGGCGGTCCTTATGCAAAAGGACACCAATGGTGACCTCCACCCCTGCGCTTATCTCTTCCAGACTCTTTTCCCAGCTGAGAGAAATTACAACATCTATGACCGCGAACTCCTTGCCATCATCCACGCCCTTGAAGAATGGCAACATTATCTCCTGGGCACCTCCCACCCTGTCACAATCCTAATGGATCACAAGAATTTGACCCACTTCAAACAATCCAGAAAACTGTCTCGCCGCCAGGCCAGATGGTTGATGTTCCTACAGGACTCCGACCTAGCCTTCCACCATCTCCCTGGAACCCAGATGGGCCCAGCAGATGCCCTCTCCCATAAGGACGACATCACAACCACCGGTGATAACCAGGATGTCACCCTCCTCGCCCCCGACCTCTTCGTTCAGTCGATTGACACAGCTCTAGCTGACAAGATCGCATCCTCCTTCCCTACCAACCCCCTCGTGCTCAACACTGTCAAAGCTCTTGCCAATGGGTCCTCCCTCTTTCCCCAGGCAGCCCAGACAGACTGGACCTGTGACCACCCCCATCTCTACTACAGGAATAAGCTCTTCATTCCTGAACTGGCCCAATGGGACCTCACCCATTCCATTCACGAGAGTGAAACCGGGGGACATGGTGGATACTTCCACACTGTCAATGCCCTCCAATGCGACTACTGGTGGCCTGGCCTCACTACCTTCGTGCGACGTTTCATCTCGGGTTGCACCACCTGTCAGGTCCATAAGATTAACACCCACCCTTCCACCCCACCCCA
>JBBPQN010000093.1:0-29700 GCA_038092575.1 Boletus subluridellus | reverse complement strand
GGGTTTCTTTTCATGGCTCCGAAGCATGTCTGGCGTTTCCGTCAGCCATGAAGATGCTGTACGTTTGCCATTTTTGAACTGTCGCAAGAATATTGTGTCATTTAGGACAGGATGGGGGTTGTGTAGTTTTTGTGGACATTATCATTGATCACACTTTGTTCTGTGAACAGTCTGACTATGTTGAGTCATGTCCCTGAGTGACATGTGAATCATTGGAATTCCTTGATGTTGCAAATGGTGCAACTCATCATGACATGCAACAATTTTATAATCGAGAGAGGTCAGGCTTCAAGTGTAATGGAGGTGTTTCATTTGTTGAGCAGGGCGTGCCATCGATCGTGCTCTGGTGGTCATGAATTTGAGGTGTTGAGATGGTTGTTTACTCACTCTGCTGAACTTATGTGATTTTTTGTCAATGTTCTTACCACAAAGGGCATGGATGTATTTTCCAGAGACAATTTTGTGCTTTTGACCCAGTCTCTGGGTGTGAAAGACACCTTTCAGTACATGGTCCATTACTTGACTGACTTATTGTCTAGCCATGAGCAGTGGGCAGGGATTCAAACAGATGTGGCAGAGGTACTAGAGAACAATGTCCATATTCACATTACCAGAGCTGATGGCAGTACTTACACAATCGAAATGAACAAACAGCTGGCTTGTTAAGCATGCGGCTTTTTGCCCACCCATGTACTGGCATCATGCAACATCCAGTATATGGCCTTGAAATAAACATTCTTTCCCTGTATGGAGCACAAAGCTCTGGCTGAACCACTCCAGACTTACAGCCAGTCACTCAGGACTAAGGTTGCTGCTTTTTATATATTTGTTCAGGGTTTTTTCAACTACATGGGCCTTTAGTTCCCCAATGAATTGGAGGTGGGCCACTGCACATGCTGATTGCACAGACCCCACCACCACTCTTGCAAGGGGGCATGTGTCTGCACCTCTGGAAATTACTGCACTGGTGTAGTGTATTGCTATGCAAAGGATGCACCCTGCCCGCTGTCAGAGCAGGGTTAATGCCCTACTGGTGGATGGCACCACTGGGCAGCCCACCTTTGTCCAATCACACTGCATCCAATAGCTTGGATGCACTGGCCAGCTTAGCAGTCAACTGCATGTATGTTGGACCTGCATGGGCTCCCATAACTCTGAACCTGCACCTGCACCTCCTGGGATTCCTGTACTGGCATGCCAGGGTTGGCCCTTCTAGCATAGTGCACCCCTTTACAAACTGCCAGTGCACACTCCAATTACTTGGAACCAGTGGCCCCTCTTATGAGGGGGTGTGCATCTCACAGCAAGTTTTTTACCAAGGAGGTGATATTATGATTTTTTTCTCTTTTTCATCATCTTTGGTCCATTCCCCTTCCCATTTGCAAGAGGCCTATGCTCTCATGGCTATTACCTTAGGATACGATACATTTACAGATGACTTGCTCCATTCCAGGTAGTTCACTCACACAGCCTTGTTTTTTCCTTTTTCCAGATGGTCTGTGTGCAGTTCCTGCCCCTATGTATATGATGGCTATGCACTACACTTGAATGTGCACTATGACTAAGTTCTACACATCAGTGTAACAGTGAGATGGATTCAAGACAAAAGAACTTGGGAAAATATAACTGATGCTGATGCTACTATACAAGAAACCTATACTCAGGTATCCCAACCTGAACCAAACCTTACTGACTATGGAAAAACCCCACTTGACAACACCCAATTGAGACCAATCATCTCATGTACATATATGGAGAAATTGATAACCACCTAGCTGAAGAACTCATATTAAAAGCTGCCTAATTCACCACTCTACTGCATAAGGTTCAAAATGTGACTAATGATTATAAGATAATCTATATTGTCAATACTAATCTACCTGAGCTTAGGTTTAACAAAAGCCGGCAGGAGGTAAGCCTTTCCATGATTTGCTTACCCAATACTTGGCCTATCCAGTGACCCCTTCCTTCCTTACTACCAACTCTACCTCAAGTGGTACCACCACTTTACCAACACTTATTTCTTTCCTCCCCTCAATATTCAATATACTCATGGAGAGTACAACCTCTCTAGCCTCAACCTCTTAGCTGAGGTATGTGGCCTCCAATGCCAACTCTTCCACATCAAAGCTGAAGAAATAGTACAGCAAAATCTGGAGGATGGGCAGCATTTGAGCAAAGTCCCCACTGTTCACTCATATCTCACCTCCCTAGCTAGCTCTCTTTTTATTCTTGCAATAAGCAGACTCAATGGATGGCCATTTGAAAAGGATACTCATCCTCAAGACACCCTTCCATCCCTTACAAGCTCATCCTACAGAGATGATTCAGATATCCAAGATGATTCAGATACTGGAGATAGCCCTAATGCTAATAATAAAACCAGTATAGTGTCTTTGGATGACTTGCAGTACCCTCCACCTCACACCAACCCAGCCATCTAAACAGCAGCTATTGGACACTCACTACCATTTCTTTGATGGTATAGACAAGCATACCCATCTAATGCCTTCCATCACCACTGGATTCATTCCTACATTGGAGTATAATCCTGACTATCATCCACCACCATTTCACAGAACCTTCCCTGTCAACTACTTAGAACCAGTGAAGTTCTACACTACCTGCTTATCAAACATATGTACCACTGTCATTGTTGTTGTGCAATTTTTTGACTTTGACATTCTTCTTTGGATAGTGCATGTGGTAATAGATATGTCTAGGCAGGTGTTTATTCCATCCCACTATTCAATCTTTTATATTTTTTCCTTGTTTGCATTTGCCAGCCATGTGTTAAATATTTTGTGCAATAACTGATATAGCTGTCAAAAACTAACATGTTTTCTATGCTGTTCAGTTGCTGACTCAGGCTCAGCAGAAATATGCAATTGGAGGTGATGTAGAACTCAAAAAGTTGTGGGAATGTTGAGCATGCAGGAGGCTACAATACAGTGCTGTCAGCTTTGCCAGCATTATTAGCTAAACAATGTCTTCAGTGTGTGTGGAATCTGTAGATATTCTGTGAGCATATGCTTTCACATCTTGTATCATGGCTTTCCAGTAGTTGTCTAGGTGGCACATGTAGGCTTTCCTTTCTGCCATGTCTATGGAAGCAAAAAAATAAGCAATGGACATGGCAGAATTCTTCTATTGAGCCACTTGGCTTTGTGAAAGTGTTTCATATAAAGTTCCACTTACATTTCAAAACAACATTTGCTGAGGACTTTGTGTATATCTGGATGGACTGGCCTTGCAAATGCCTCCTCCAGTTTTGCATGCTCTGTTAATGTGTTGTTGAGAATATTGTTGGACTTGCTGTCTAGTTGAAACCCTATGGGCACTGATAGGAAATGCAGCACCTGTGCATACTGTGTGGCTGCATGACACATGATCTGAGTATGGTGTTCAGCATTGTATTAACAAAAAATAAATAAATCACCTACTCTAGCATATTTGGAATACCATCCTGCAATGGTATGCATGCTCAGTTCACTGCCCGAGTTGCTACATAAGCAAAAGTGATTATAATAGAAAAGTTCAAGCAATGCATGAACCATGGTTTTGTCATTGAGAAGCTTTATCGACTTGTTTGTGAAATCCATCTTGGTGATGGCAGCTTGTATGTATTGTGAGTGGACTTCCTTTAATGATTTGTAGAGCAAAATACTTAGGATTGGATGGAACATGTTGTTGTCCTCTCAAGTGGCCAGGATATGATATTTTTGCCAGGTGTTCCTGAATCAGGGTATAGTTGGAATGGGCTTGAATAAAAACTTTTGTGTCTAATTAGCACAGTTTGTTGACCAGATATGCTAACTTCAGCTTACCAATGTCTACAAAGCGGGCAAGCCATACACCATGTGTTTCAATGATGTCTGCTGTGCTCTATGTTGCATTCTGGACCATTGTCATCATCTCATCTATTGAGGCAATTGAATACATTGCTTTTCCCTTTTTGTATTATTGGAATATAACAATGGCCTTAGATTTCTCTTGCATATAAGTGAATTAATAATTTCCATTGAACAAAAGGGCATCAGAGGTTGGGACAGTCAAGGTCCATTTAACATGATTTGTATATACATATATCAATATTCTGCCTGGTTGTACTGAATCAACCTTGATGTCCTTGAGATGAACATCAATGTCAACTGCATTCATAGTGAGGATATTTTGTAATCCTTTGGTTTCAACACTTGTGATTAGCTGTTTCAAAAACATGTTCACAGCATTTTACATATTGATCTGTTGCAATGTGATGGTTGGCCCATGGCTGAGGTTATTGTCATCCACAACCATGATCGATGCATATTCAATTGTTGCCTTCTTGATTGACTTTTGAACTTGTTCAAAGATTTCTATGCCCTGCTTTTTGCAAGCTCAACCATGGCACTCATTTGCATATGCCCATATATCAACCAAAAGCATGTCATCAATTTTGCATTTTTTGCTCACTAGCTTGGATGTACACTCTATATTGAAAGCACATATTATGCAGTTGGTTGATCAAGTGTTCTTGCATGTATACCATTTTCTTCTTCTATTTCTGCTCTGCAGGAGCTTGGCCTTGCCTTTGCCCTTTGCCTATTATGGATTTTCTTTATCCTTTGTATCACTCCAACTTTGCTCTCACATGTTCACCTTCTCAGACACAAGAGGCTTATGTCCTTATGGTGATTACTATGAGTTATGCCACTTTCATGGATAACTTGCTTGATACAGACAAATAACCCTTTTTTAGGCAGCTCGCTTGTACTGCCTTGTCTTCCCCTCTACCCAGAAGGTCCATGCGCACCCTTACTTAGATGGTCTGTGTGCCGTCCCTAGCAGTATAAATACTTCACCCTTTGTACACTAGTTCTGTATCTAGTTCTACACAATATACTTGCTAGAGCTTGGTCATTCCACAAGTGATTAGTCTCAGGATTAGTCATAGTGAGACCTGAGGATTTCCAAGTGTCTTCACACTATACTTGAGTGTGCACTTTGACTAAGTTCTATGCATTAGCATAACATTGCCCTGCATTTGGCTTTGGTCCTCTTTATACATACAACATACAAGTCAATATAAGGAACTGCTCAGTCATGGAATTCAATCTAATTGTACCTTGTTTTTTGCTTCATCAACCTTTGGCTTGTCCACTACATTTGCTTTGGTGGATGCAGCATTGTTGTCACAATGAAGTGCCTGTTGTGCCAAGACCTCATATTGGTCCAGATCATTATTCTTGCTGCCCATAGTGAGTGTTACACTTGGCTTGGGTAGAGACAAGTGTAGGCTCTGTAATCAAAGGTTGACAGGAGGAATAGTCTGGAGAGATCAACAGTGTAATTAGTAGTGTGATCTGCAAAGATCAGCTAGGTCAAAGAGGCGGTGAGATATGAAGGGGATCCTCCCTGAGGAGCTTGGATTCAAGGGAGTCTGAGCACACACTCACTAGTAGTGCAAGAACTAGTCAAAGGTTCTGGCACCATACATGTAGTACTGAGGTTAATGAGAAGGTGGGTGAAGCAGATCAAGATTAAAGAACTACTAAACACAGGAGCAAAGTCTTTATATGCTATACTAGCCTCAGCAGTGAATAAGTGGTTTGGAAGGGTGAGGAACATAATGGAATGTTCTAGGGAATACACTAGACAGAGTCCAATGGAAAGTGAGAGAAGGGACTTGTCAAAAGAGCCAGAAGGCAATAGAAACAACTTAGTTGGAATAGATGATGATACTGGACAGGGCTAGAATGGCCCAGCTGCTGATGAGTCAGAAGTTTAATCACAATCCTGAAGATCATGACATAAGAATGAATGAAGTGAACAAAGAAATAAATAAATGTAAATGGATGGATCGTAACAGTGAGCAAGGATGATAGTATGAAATCCATGTTCAGGGATGTGGAGATCAATTCAGCAATCTACAGGATAAATGAGGGTATTATACATTGATTACATAATACTTCCATATTGGATAATCTCATGTTGCCAATGGCATCATGTACACATGTTGATTTCATTGCTATAACTATTGTTGATGGCACTTGATTGATCAAGTGTGCTCACTCCTGCTCAAGTTGTGTCTCTGTGTATCAAAGAAAGAGGTTGACAAGATTGCTGTAGCTGCCTTTCCCTGGCATTCTTATTGGTCACTTTGCAAACTGTGTCATGCTGCTGCTCCATATGATGAAAAAGTGCATTTCTGCAAGATATCTCAGTGCTCCATGCTGGCAGATCCTGAGTGCAAGGGGCATGAGAATGTCAGCATGCTTGCACTCAATGCACTCACCCTTCTTGACCATTGTGAAGATGGAATGCAGGTTGTCACCAATCTGCAGCATATAACAGATGAAGCACACCTTTCTATGATGCTTGCAGTACTGCGGCTTGCCTTTTCATGCCTTGTACTCACTTCATGTGATCTGAAGCAGGTCTTGCAGTGTGGTCCTATAGTGTGTCACATCACATAAGAGTGTAGCCTCTATGTGTGTACAAGGGACAATGAACAATGCAAACACAATATACATAGGTGTTGAACTAATTATAGTGCACTTTGCAAGTAGTCAGCTTGCTCTAGTGTGGCAGTATCCCTTTTGGCTTTGAGAGCTTTGGTGTGATCTCTGGCCTCCAGAAAGCTCTGGGATGCTGGATCAGTTTAAGCTAGGCTGCCAGATGTCTTGGATGCTATTGTATAGAGAGTATCATTTTTCTATTGCTGAGGCATGGTTGCCATCCATATGTCTTGTAAATGATGGTCTGCATTCTTTTAATAGACAGAGCACCATTGGTTGAGATCACCATCAAGGAAGCAGACTCCACTGCCATCCATGTACATGATAATGCTGTAGTGCAAGCAGTGCTTTGTTTCATAGAGATACAGATGGTCCAGCATGGCTTGTTTGTTTTCATACCCTGCATGGTCCTCCTTTTTTCTCTTCTGGCTGAGTCTCTGTTTCTTCCACTTCTTCCCTGTCCTTGAACACACTCCAGCATGTTGAATGGTTTGTCCAGATGAACAACCAGGCATACATGAAGATAGTCATTGCCAATGCTGATAGCTGAGGTGGCTATCATGACACAGCTGTCCTAACCCTCCCTCCAAGCAATATTTTTCCTTATGCACTCCTTTTTATTCATAATTTTTTAATATTCCACATAATGATACCAACCTGCCTTGTGTGCCAGCTCCATCCACATGCCCACAGAAGGAATGCAGACTAATTTTGCTCTCTTCACATGATTTAAATTGCATGCATGAAGGGCTCAGACTTCTTTGAGTTGGTCTTCTTGAGAATATATTCTGGTGTGGTTGGTGCTCTACCTGGGAATGATTGTGGCTCCCAGCAGCTAGTATGTACTTGAGAGCAATGTCATAAATGTGGGCAGAATGATGGCATTGAGGAGGACAAGCTGTATAGGCTCTGAGCATATGTCATAACAGTGTTCCAATATTTTGTAATAGCCTTTGGTGATCAAGGAAATATGAGCATTGTCTATGTCTTCCTGCATGCCAGGTTTAAGAGGACTGTGCACCAATGGATTGTTTAAGACTTATCTGCAGACACAAGGATGAGGTTCTTCCTCAGTCTGAGTTCTGTGTTTTAATCGTATACTTGATAGGGCACATTTATTGCCTGGAGGTGGTGTTCATAGTCCATGATGAGTGAGTTCAATGAAAGAATAAGCACAGTGGCCTTGTTGATCTCCAGCAAACTTGGTATGATGACCAGCATGGACTTGTCCCCATTTGTGGGCAGCACAATGACCATATCCATTTGAGCACAGAGTACCATATTCATGGCTTGTTCTGAAGATTGCCACTCCATCTTGTCATCTTGAAATAGCCCCCAAATCTTGCCCAATGCAATGTATGACTGGCTTTTGCTTGTGATCATGTGGGGGGATGGCATGGTTGGTCAATCAACTGTGCTCCTACTGCTCTCTCCCAACCCTTTGATGATGATTCTTATCAATAACTTGGATGTTGTACAATCAATGGTGGTCTCCCATCTTCTTTGCCAATCCTTTGTCTACTCTGAGCAAAGAAAGCCATAATGGCATTATACAACTCTGCTTTCTCCAAGTTTGAGTCAGACTTTTGAGAATAATGAATGTCAGTTGGCTTTGATTGCTTTTGTTTACCATTTGAGAGTGTAATGTCTGAAGGAGCATGCATTTATGAGGACAACATTGCAAGCTGACTTTTCAGGTCAGTGTTGGAGTTTACAAATGTGAGAGTAGCTTACATAAGGTACTAGTAGTATTTTTGGTCATGGTACCTAGTTACACCTCAGCTTGTTTCCAACCACTGAAATGAGCTTTATATTTACTTAGAGCTACTTACTGTTATGGTTCACTTCTAGGTCTCCTTCTCTTTTTGAACTTAGTCATTTTTCCTCTGACTGTCAAAGTCATGTGATCAGATCACATGATACATCACCTGACTATTTATCTCTTTTACATATGCAGGCTATGCCATCAGTTATAACAAAACACCTTCTGAAGGTCCACATTGATTAAATGGATACATTTATTCTTCTATAGTTATATTAACTCCCATGTTCATTTCCATGCATGCACACTTCTTTCTTCTCTTCCATTCTGCCACAACATGCTGTTGTATCATGTCTTTCACTTCCATCCTTCCATTTCATGGCTATGTATCAATACATGTTATGATTCATGTTCTTAACTCTACTCCTCTCATATGACCATATGCATATATATATATCAGTAGATCTGATATCAACATGTACAAACACTCTAAATAGTATATAAACCTTGAGACTTCACTCAATGTTCTCCAGTTTAGTTCTCTTAAAGTTTTTCCCAAAGCTACCAAGACTGAGCCCAATTCCTTTCATCTTTACTCTTCCCTTCAGTTGATGCTTGTGACAACCTGAGGTACAACTTATATCTTGATTTGGGTTGTTTCACTTATCTAGTACTGACTACTTGCAGTACTTAGTATTCAATAATTGGTGATGGCTTGCATGATGTTGGTCAGCATGGACTCTAGTTGCCTTTCCACTCTGCATGCTATCTTGTTCATTTGGGCAGGGCTGAGTGTGGCAGGTTTGATCACCAAGTTTCACCCTGTTACAACTCATTATTTTTCCTTCATCTTCTTCCTTTGTCCCTTCAGTTGGCCAATCTATGCACACCCCTATTTCTTCATCAGTGACCAGGCTGTTCTAGCCTCACCCGGTGTCTCTCTTCCATCCCAGTTCCACTGGTTTCTACCACCTTCTGGTACATTCTGTGAACTTGTTCTCTTAGCTTCTGCCAAGTTCCACAGGTTGTATTTCTAGAATCTTCCATTACTTTCTAGTTGTTTCTATTGCTTACTCATTGTTGAGGCTAGAGGGTATATAAACCCTACTCCTGTACTTTTATACTTTTCTCAATCTTGATCTACTTCATCCACCATTGTCTAAACCTCTGGTACTAGGTGTCTAGTACTTGAACCCTTTTGAATTAGTCTTCACACTACTACTGAGTGTGTGCCTGACTACCTTGAATCTTTGAACCTTGGAAGGCTCTTTGTGTTGCCTTTATTCTTGAACCTTAGTTAATCACTATCACAAGAAGTCTACCCTCATCCATACCCAAGTCAAGCATAACACACCCAAGGCTGGCAGATATTTGCCAATTTCCTTCTTCAAGTTCTGTGGAACATGCTTGATGATAAGGAAGACAATGTTCTCCTGGTGTCAGCTTGCACCTTTCTTGCCACAAGATGCTAGCTTATAGGAACAACAGATGCATGTCTTCTGCTGCACCTGCTGAGCTTCTGTGCTGAGGTCATAGATGTGGTTTTCTGTCTTTTGCATGTCCCCTGCCTGTAAAGCCTCCATGACACACCTGAATTTGTGTTTCCAGGCAGTTTGAGTATGGCACTAGAAATTGATCATAAGAAAGAATTGTATGTGTGGCAAGCTAAATCTGGCCATGACTAAAAAGAGGTCTCTGAATGTGAAGTTGTTGTTAATGTTGATGAAATGTTGATCTTGATATAGCTGTGCTATGCCAGAGTCATCCTCAAAACAGATCTTGGCTGCAATTTGTGCAGGACAAGTAATAATGAGATCTTGAATGAGGATATCACTGGTGAGAGTGTCCAGACTGTGTAGAATGAGCTTGTCTTGTCCCATGAGCACAGACATCTTGGAATATTGCTGGAGAAATGTGATATGTCTGCCACATGCCATGAACTTGTGTGTGAATTGCATCTGAGTATTGCAATAGTTTATGAAGACAAGCTCTGTACCTCTTGTGGATGTTTTGCTGAGCATCTCTACCCTGACCAGAAGCAGTCTTGCAGCCAACCACATATGTAAAGTGAAGCAATTTCACACAAACTCTTTGTCACATTGCAATAAAAAGTTGACAAATGCCCCCTCTTCCTCCATGACTGCTCATACCAGGAGGGAATGGTCTTGAAAGCTTTTATTCTGGAGATTGAATAGGAAATAATAGCCAACTTCCTTGTTGGTGACATTATTGATAATGTTTGAATAGTCTGCTCTGAAAGAAAGTCCTTTGCTGCCCTCTTTTTCTTTATCTCCAAGTCCATCATTTCATATCTGTCTTCTTTCACCTTCCCTTTACCTTTACCTATCTTCTTTCAATTCCTTCATGCTGTTGATCTGAATACCCCTTTGATAATCTCCACTGTGTCACTGTCTACATACATCCATCACATCAGCTTTTTTTGTGATACCACCTTCATCTTCATTACACTCTTCTCCCCCCATTGTGGTGGCTACACCCTCCATAGTATTGGTAGCATCATTATCAGCACAAATCAGCACATCTGTTAAGTTGCACAAGTCATGTGATCACATGTGATGTGCAAAATGAAAGATTTGTGAATTTGGAGGAATTAAATTATCATATGTGCAGAGTGATATATATATAATTAAGGAGAAGAAATCAAAATGATATTGCAACATATCTATCTATGTATTTGTATGAATGAAAGATTCAAAATCATGTTGAAGTTATTCAATGTATGTATACAACATCAAATGCACAAATATATTGTCAGGTGAATTTGCACAACTTTAGATACAGTCTACACAAAAAAGTCACACAGAGGATATCAAACATGCAAATATACAAACGAGTGAATCTATGCAACCATCAACATCATATGTATACAGCACATGTTACATATAATGAGAACATCAAAAACACACAAATATACAAATGTGGTGATTTGTGCAAATGATAATGTTCATGTCTTACAGTTATGAGATGGAAATAAATATATGTGTCTACCACACACTGTGGGCATGGGCCAACTCTTTTTCACTCATGTTTTCCATTGTTTTGGCCTCCATGACAAACTGATCTCTAATCAAGATTCACAGTTTGCCTCTGCCTTTGCCCACATGCTCACTTGCCTCCTTGAATATGATGTTTTCCTATTCATGGCTTGCCACCCTCAGACCAATGATGAAATCAAACACTATAATCAGGAGCTTGAAATATTCCTATGGATCTTCTATGCCAACTCCCCTCATAAATGGCTGGAATTGCTTTCCATGGTGGGGTTTATCCATAATTCAGCCATACACTCAGTCACTGGCAAATCCCATTTTTCCCTCCTCATGGGATACAAACCCCTTTCCTACCTTCCTTTGGGCAAGACCTTCCTTCCTGTCCTCAAAACTCGCCTCCAATCCATCTCTAAAATACACAAGGAAGTAGAAGCTGCTCGTGAACTTGCCCAACTACATATGAAGGGATAATATCATTCCTCTTTCATACCTTGAAAAGAAGGAGACCTCATCTGGTTGGAGACAAAAAACCTCCATCTCCAAACCTTATTCCAGAAACTCTCCCTCCATTAAACCAGTCTGTTTAAAATATCCAAAGTCATCTCCCCTGTGGCCTACTGCCTGGAACTCCCCTCCTATTGGAAGATCCACAAGTCTTTCACACTTTCTTCCTTTTCCCCTATTGAGAAACTTCAGAACATGGTCCCAACTTCTCCTGTTCTCTACTGGATCTTCTAGGATCAGAAGAAGAATATGAGGTCAAGGCCATCATTAATCAGCAGGGAAATTTGAATAAAAGGCAGTACCTCGTGCACTGGAAAAGATATTCAAATGCAGAAAGCACATGAGAATCTGCTTACAATTTAGAAAATGCCAAGGACATCCTTCAGGACTATAAAAAAAGGAATGGACTTTGAATTCTTCCTCTCTTAAATCCTCATGGCCTTTCCATTCCTTCCCACCATTCCCCTTTCCACCTGCATCCATCATCTTTCCCCCTCTGCTTGACATCTCATCTATGTCACCCTCCTCAGATACAGAGAAGTGTCAGTCACACTTGAGTAACACCCTCTCTTTTCATGCAATAATACCCTCATTCACCTCATCTATCTCTACCCTCTCTACTCCACCATTTGATCCCTTCTCCCCTGGGCTGCCTGGGACATAACAAGTACCACTATCTGCATAGACTATTCTCACATGCCAAATTCTCATACCTGTACAAGGTAAGTGGTACTGATCTGTATTTTCCTGGCTAACTGTACGTCAGACGATGAACTGATAAGGCAGCAAGCAAACCTATGGATGGTTTGACTAGTGTAATTTGAAAACCTGATCTTCTTCTTTGTGAAAAGAAAATGATTATGAAATATAACAAGGGAAACAAGAAGTTTAACATGAGAACTGATGTCTATTCCATTGGTGAAGTGAAGAAAAGAAGTAGCAATGACAATAACAAGATTTTGTGCCTGGAGCTTGTGGAAAAAGTATCCTTTCTACTTGAAGCTCAGGATGGGCATTATACTGCACCTGGTATTCAGCTCTTGGGACAGGAGATTATCCTTATGCTATTCAACCAGGGGGGCTCCATCTCCACTCACCCCCTCAATATCAACAGATTCCCTGAAGAGTTCCTGCAAATTCTTCTTGAGATTACAATTGCTGATGGAATCATACTTGGTTTCAATCCTATCATCTCTCCCATCAAGGACAATCAAAAGCAGATTCAAATATCATTGCCAGACCAGGATTATGTTGTCTTTGTCAATATGCTACTCTTTTTCTCTGGATCACTACATGGTTGGGGCACAACTGTATGGTGTGGCAAAGTCACCATCTGCAAGCAACCCAAGAAGGAAGTCATTGTCAGGGATTTCTGGGTAGACCCACTGCAATGATTCATGGAAGGTAGGGTCTTGAAGATGTTGGGAGAGGCTAGGGTGAAGGGCATACCAGTCTTGGTATACAAGCAACAGGTTCAAATACAACACCCTGTTATAGGCCAATTCCTAAACCATTCAATGCATATTCTTTGCTCGTTTGTCACAGTGGATTCCCAACCCCTATACTACCTCTGCATCCTCTCACATCTGGTTTCTAAACCAACAGGACACCCACTTTTTGATTTCACTTGTCTTGCTGAGCTACTTGTTAGAATTATTGATTGTCTCAGTGGTGAGTCATTCCTGGCTGTTTCCAGTATCTGGCATGGAATGCTTACATCTAGTAGCCCATCATGGTGCTCTTAGGAATGTGGGCATACTCTATTACAATGTTACTAGTAGTCTCTTCAATCTTCTTCTTGTGATGGCAATGCAGAGCAATCTCAGTGTGGAATTTGTTACTTGTATGCTGGATGAATCCATGAGAACAAGTGTTTGAGAGAAAATCCAAAAGCTCTCTCATCATGGCCTTCTGGGCAATTGGGGCTATGCTGTTCCAATTTCATGATGATTCCTCTTCTAAAAAAGTGTAGCCAATGTTAGTTGCTCCCACTATGCTTTGTATCATAGACCAAACAATGCAAGTGGAACCAGCCCCAGCATCCCTGGATTTCTTGTGTGGTATACATAGCATTGTTATCCTTGTGGCTGACCAGCCCCTCCCAAATGACTCAGGCATGTCTGCTGATAAATGCATACTTCAATGCATGGTACATTCATAGTTTATCTATTTGTCATTCAGTTTTCTAATATAGCACAGGGAATGTGGGCCTGGATAGCAGCAGAACTCAGCCATATAGGACCTGGGACTCCAGTGCTGCTCAAGCTCACCATGACTTGAAGTCATTCTTTTATATATTGCTTGCAATTTGTCTCCTGTACAACAATCCTGGTCAACCCAAGTTCACAAAAGCACTTGCCCAATGCTTCAATCCATTCTTTTCTGTAATGCAGCCCAGCATTTTCAAAACCATCACCATTCAGTCTGATGATAGTTGGACACCACTTATGATTCCTCACATCTCCTCATACTTCCAGCCTGTTATCCATCTCATCGAGAAAATCAGGCAGGAATTCATTGTACCAATTAGACAGGAAGGGGGACAAACTCCATGCAAATCAAAGGTTTTCACACAACAACTTTATTAATGCAATCATTACCATGCTCTCCAAACTGCTGGACAACTGCTGGTTGGTGAAGGAGGCAAAGAAAGGGTCAGTTGCTATACCACAAAATAGAAGCACTTCAAGTGCTCCCCTGACTGCACCTCAGTCTTTGACATTCCCCACTAGTTATGACCTGCTCTCTCCTATGTTTACATTGTTAAATGATGACCCTCTTCCATGGCTTCCTCTAATTTACACCTCCTCAAGATTGTTCTCTCAAAGTAGTTCCAAACACTGTTCTGAAGGCCAGGACCCAAATTCCCACTTGGGGAAGAAGTATTCTGGCATTGATCAGCCACTTGCAAGTTCATCAAGTGGAGATAGCCTGAAATATTAAGTGTTGCTGGGAGTTGGGCCAAAGTTAATGTATTTTATGTACTTAGGTTGTGAGGAGCCTGTCCCTAAGGATAACAGCAGACCTGAGTAACCCTCAGTTGTATAGTATCACTATGTACTTAACTATGTATATACATACTAGTTACAGCTCTGCAAACCTGTTGTTGTCACAGCTTGAATTTTAGCAATGAATCTTACATTTTGTGCCACTGCCAGTGGTTGTAGTGACCACACCAACTTTTCTGTATAAAAACAATCCATGAGTTGATTGCTCCCATGCTGAAATAGACTGAAGTTACATATATGATAGTTGAGCATATGTATCAGAATACACAAAGAATATACATGAACCTTTTAGTGATAATGGCACTGATGAGAGGAGTGAAGTGAAGTGTGATAATGTCTAACACATGGTGGGCACAATATTATATTGACTCATATTTGAACATGGTGGTTTCCTTGCAAGAATTTTGCAGTGTGGATTGCTATGACACATAATGGTATTGTATTCATATTGTACATTATGTACAAAGAGTATATTAATTGTTTTGTATAGTTAACCCTATATAGTATACATGTTCTGCTAGATAACAAATGGAGGTTATTAACTATGGAATATTTTGTAGAGAGCATTGTAAAATTTAAAAGAAAATAGCTGCTTGATAGGTTTCCTCTGTTATCTTTCATAGAGGATATAGATTGAAATTTGAGACATAGCAAATCATTTTAGTGTTTATGATTTCTTTGTAAAAGTTAATAATATATTTTTAGTTGATGTTTTCATTGTAAATGAATGGATTGTAAAATTATAAGTTTAAATTGATGATATTTATTCCATTTGATCAATAAATATCATATTATATGTAATATAAAACAATTATATGCTTTCCTATGTAATTAAAATTTATCATGATTAATAAATTGTTAAAATAAAAAATAAATTGATGGTGGTAAAACTACTTATCAAAAATATTTTATATTGGACAAGAAAGTTTAAACTTTGCTTAAAAAGTGAGTTGTCTCTATTAAAATTTTCAATTTTTGTGCCTGCTAAATGCAACAAATATACACATCATTTATTTATTAATAAGTCTAAAAACCAATTTGATTAATTTTTATAATTTCTCAACCATGAGTTTATATGAAGAGGAAATATATAAAGAATATAAATAATTGCAATATTAGAATCTGTAGTTTATTTTATAAACAATATGATCTATGTTCATAATTATGATTAATTCTTATATTATATCATTAAGAGATCTATCTCACAATTCTTTTATATTTGATTTCAAAGTTCAAACTTTTTCATGTTACTTATATTGACATTGTTTGTTCAAATTCCTATTTTATGACCAACATAACAGTGTCAATTCTAGGTTTATACAATATATCCTATATTTCAAGTATTATTATCTCAATGTTCCACTCCAGAAATTTTCTGCCCAAGGATCCTTATTAAAATCAAGTTGATAACTCAAAGATAAATTAATGATTAATAGAAACATAAAATAGCTAGAAAAAGCTTAATTATTACAAATGCAGATATAATGCATTGTTTGACTGTTTTTTAATAGAGATTATTTCTAAATCAATAAATGAAATATTTTCCTAAGTAACATTTTAATTATTAATAAACCTCTTCAATCATCAGATCACTTTTATTCAAGCAGATCAGTCATCACATGCATTTGAGTCCAAATAGGCAGGAAAAGTATATATTCTATTTTCTCATATAATGGTTAATTTTGAAAAAATGATAATAATGGAACATCCATATGTTATGAGATCAACAATTGCACATTATGGCAAAGTTGTTGGTGGTCTCTGGAGAATGACAGAATATATATATACATGCCCATAGAAAGTTATGTTACCAGTTGGTTAGATCAACCACCAGACATGATAAAACTCACAAAAACTGAGGTATATGGTGATTTCAGACCCATAATACAATTTTCAGAATTTATGTGGAGAGATTATATTGTGGCTGTACCACTGCATTCCAGCAAATATTGATTTTTCTAGCCTTAGGAATGCTAGTTAAAAATAAGAATGACCCTGTTGCTATTCATTTTCCAACCCTCTAAGCTCCATAAGATTGTTTAAGCAAACAGCACAATGTTCTTCTCCCCTGTTGATACAAAATAATGACATGCTGTATCATGAGACCATCCCATAATCCTTTCAACAATTTTCCAGGGGCTCCTAAACTTTCTATTAGATCAATGAATAAAACCACCTTGTTTAATTTCAATCTGTAGAATATTATTTGCATGCATTCTTGAGTGGCCTAATTGTAGTTTTTGTCTACATGCTGAGATGATCTGAAATGACCTGAAGTTTCTTTCATCAGCTCTCAAAATGTATTTTGTTTATAACTTGTCCAAATCAAGGAATTTTCCCATCCTTGCAAGGGAAATATAGATGTGCCAAGTACTACTAGAAGCAGCAAAGGCCATGGTTGTATAGTGTTGCAAAAAGCAAACTCTAATCAGTGGAAATGACTTATGTCATTAGTACTATATAGTTGATGAGACACTAGTGGCTATGTCTCAACACTCCTTGAAATACAACCACTGCCTTCCTCTTTTGAAAATCAACCAGACATACCACAACAAATTCCAATAGCTGTAAGTACATTTTTCTGCTTAGCAATTAATGATTTAGCTAATCCATGTGTTTGTCATCAAGTCCAACAACACCACTGTAAGTCTAATATATATATATATATGTGTATGCAAATGAGTTCCCATTTATATGCCTCACAACCTTAGGAAATTTCCACCATTGCTGCTACTGCCATGATAGTGGATACGCTGGTCCAGGGGGTAAGCCTGGCACAAACTAGCACTCATCTGCACCCACCTTACCATGTATATATGTATAGGTTGCCCCTGTTGTCCCTGCTACTACTACTATGGTGGTAGATACACTGGTTGAACAGGCAAGTTTGGTGCAAATGAGCATGCTAGTTTGTTCATGCTTACCATACATTCCACTCCACTTTAGAACATTGAGGTTGCAACCATGCAGCAAAACACTGAGGTATGTGTGCACAAACGAGTGCTATTTTGCACTCATCTCATATGGTATCTAGGTTCAGGTTGCTACTGGTGGCAGGCAGGGCAAGGTGATGAGCTAGCACAAATGAGCACTAGAATGTACTTGCTCATCACCATTGTATAGTTAGATCACATCCAAATGGGCTATTGTGAAAGCCAAGAAATTGATAGGTGGTGGCATAAACTAGTGCTTGTTTGCACTGACCCATGTTGTGTGTGTGTGCTAGGTCAAGGCTACCAAGCAGGTTACCAAGAAGGTGAGCATCATTTGATGGATGTATTTTTCTGCCATATTCACTCATAGATATTTCCTCAGATAGTGGATGTGAATGTGAATGAATCAGTAAGCTAGAGGGTGGCATAAACAAGTGCTAGAATATGCTTGTCTGATACCCACACCTAGGCTGAATCTGATGTTGACATGGATGAGAATGAGAATGAGAACAAAGGCAAGGACAACATGGGAAAAAATATTGAAATGGTTGATGTGGAGAAAGAGGCAAGTAAGTTTCAAGCTTGGATAAGACATTTCAATCTGGCTTGACATGGCTCAAGGCTAGTGATTCCAAGGGAAAGGGAAAGGCCAAGGCTGATCCCAAGCAAAAAAAAAAGGATAAAGCTAAAGTGGTGAGTGACATGCTTTATTCTCATTCAAACAGCATTATGAATAGATGGTTATACGTACGAGATGGTGAAAAAGACCAGCAAAGAGGTGAGCACATCTGAGTTGGCACAAATGAGCACTAGTTTGCACCATCAATGATTGATATGATTTCCAAACAGGTTGAAGGATATATATAAGCCCACTATAATGGAGGTTGTCAGGACTTTGATCCAGGATCGCTTTAAAAAGGTGAGAGCCTTGACTGATATGGTGATCTTGGAGTACATACTAATGACTATGATGGACAAGTGATGGACAAGAATGACATGGACCATGAACTGATTATGGATCACCAGCAGATGAATATGCACAACATCAACAGCACATTCATGAGATCATTTGTACAAGGAATCAAAGAGTGTGGCCTGCAAAACAAGGTCATTCAGAACACATTGGACCTTGATATTCACAAGAAGGACATTGACACCAGCTTTTTGAGGGTGGTGAAGAACAAAGCATATGACAACAACAGGGTATGGAAACTGAGCATGTCCAAGTCCAAATTCCTTCTCTACAATGGCAATCACTAGTTCATGTACATGTGAAACCATGCCCCCATCCATGAGATGTTCTTGCACTACAAGAAAATGCAAGGAGAGATTTTGACAAGCATGTCAGGAAAAAGGGATAAAGTATTGCAAAAGTTGGCAGTGAATACTCTTCCTTCATTTTTCCCTTCATTTCTCCCTCTCAATTACCCAGGGTCCTCCCTTTGGAATGATAGCATTGCAGACTTACAGAAGTACACTGTGCAGGACACAGCCTGGGAGGACTGTCTCTTTTCTCTGGTTCCATCAAAGTATGCACTGCCTTATTGATCTAATTACTTATATTCTGAGTTCTCCCATTCCTATTTCTTCTATTCCTATTCCTTCCAAATAGACACTGCCTCTCCTAATCACACACTCTCTATATATGATTGTATTCCTTACTTCATACATGAGATAACACATTCCTCTTGTCATGTCCTATCTACCCTAGACTAGTTTCCTATTCCAGTCTCACCTGCCCTTAATGACTCCAGGCAGTATTTAAACCCCACCTTCTGCAGTTGTACTTCTTTAACTTAAACCTACACAATCTACTGTACATCTTGGGTTCATTTCTCTAGCTTGCTTTGCTCACCTACTCTGCTTCCTTCTCTCTATCCTAGTCAGGGCCAATCCCTTGGACTATACTCTTTGATGACAGGACCCTTCGTCCTTTAGACTACTACTCTCAACAAGTAGTATGGTAACCCAACTACACATTGGTGTACCATTATTACTAGGTCATAACAAAAGGTTTAAGTTTCTAGCTATTGGTGCCATTTAGCCCAACATCCACTTGGACTGCTACCAAGGACCTAGTGCACCTCCTCCTCATAGAGCTTCTCCAGCTCTTTCTTGCTCCTCCACCATCAGCTCCCATCCTCCCACTTCCCTCACTCAGTACTTGATTCCTGAAAAAGAGGTTATATGAACAGAAGGAGGAACTTATGAGAGAACCATTATCACCAGCACTGCCACAGAAGCATGTCCTCTCTTCAGACAACCCCAGTATCCTGCTCCACCTGGCCCCAATCCAGATTATCCTATTAACAATGAAGAAGACTCATATGTAATGATGATATAGGGAAAGAAATCAAAGCTGCCCTTCCAGAAGACTTCTCTGAAGAAGGACAGGATGCCAATAGGTGGATATTTCTTCATTCATCCAGATTATATGGACAAAACAAAATGTTTTGTACTCCTTAACAGAATGCCAAAAGGAAGAGGAAAAGCCTCTGTTGAAGCATGGCTTATTAAGCTTGCCAATAGGACCATCCCTGAAGCTGACAAATATTATGACCACATCTGGACTGTATTTTCCACCACATTCTCTCCCTATGACTCCACTACCCATGCACAAGTTGAGTTGGCCTCCCTTCAACAGAACTCCCACCTCAAGAATGGCATTGAAAAGATATCTTGCCACCTTTACAATCCTTGCCATCCAGGTCAGACTTAAAGACTTGGGAACTCTTGAGGAATGGTTCCTCAGAGGACTTGACCAACCAGTCACCATCCAACTTATGCTCTCTGGAATCCTCGAAACTGCCACCAAGATTGAGGATGTCTACAGCAAAGCTGCAGGCATTGAAAGTGGACTTGCTTGCATCAGAGACATGTACAGTAAAGAGGATCCCAAGTCCCTTATGGAAAAGGATATCACCATCATCCTGAATCCAATGCTCTGAATGTGAATTGCCTCATTCTCAGTCCACCCAAATGTGCTTGCCTCATATGCAAGAAATGTAATTGCTCTACTAGAAAGCATTCACATCCTGTGATACCTGGTAGGAACTCCCAGGAGACTTGCATCCATACCATAGAGGGCATCCCCCCTGCCTTACCCTCCTCTTCCACCAAGGACCCTCTGGACACCTATATCAAAGGCCTTGCAACTCACTCTAATTGTAATGAAATCCTCCATACTCTAAAGTCTGCCTTTGAGAGTAACTGAGATGAACAAGGACAGGTTTTACCTGATAACAAAGAAGTATGGGGAGAAGAGGACATAAATGTTCTCTTAACAGACACCCCTCTGATTTCTACTGGACACCTCTCTGCTCCATATTTTTAGATGGAGGGGATAGACCAACATTATCTCCATTTGTAATGATTGCTCCTGTATTTATTTCTGGATTGAACAGTAATTCTATTTGCATTCCCATCTCAATCCAGGATAAACAAGCTACAAAAATCATTGGCATAACTGCCCTAATAGACAGTGGAGCAACTGGGTGCTTCCTTTTATGAAAGTTTGCCAAGGAATACCAGATCCTCCTCAAACCTTTTTCTTACCCTATCAAAGCATGGAACATGGACAGACCACCAAATCAATCTCATGATATTATCCGTGCCATCACCATGATGTTGAATATGGTGGAGTTCTCAAAGAATGGAAACTCCTTGTTCTCAACTGTAGAAAGGACAACCTCATTCTAGGACTGCCATGGTTGTGAGCAGTCAACCCAATTATTGACTGGACCATAGGTTAGGTCACCATAGACCCATGCCGGTATAAAAAGTAGCATTTTAATCACCCCTGCACTTTTTTCCAATGATATCTCCTATGATATCTAGACTACAATAAAACCACCACTATTGAATAAGATATGCAAACTTCCTACTCACAGCATACAAACCCCCTCCATTGTGCCTGAGTACTTTGTACTTAGTATAACTTGAAAGTTCCTAAACATCTCCTCAGGAAAACCACATTGTTGCACTTTTGGTACACTTTTTCCTACACTTTGGTACACTTTTTGGTATGCTCTTCCTAAACTTTTTCCTATACTTTGCCAGTTTGCTACTGGTACACTTTGGTACACTTTGGTACACTTTTACTACACTCTTTCAATAAACATTGATAGACTTTTAGTAGACTTTTTCCTATACTTTGCCACACTTTTCCTATGTGATACTTGGAGAGATGCCCTCAGGCAGTAAGAGGGATGCCCCTAGGTGGTCAGAAGGATGCCCTCAGGTAGTAAAAGGAATGCCCTCTGACAATGAGAGGAATGCCCTTAGATGGTCAGAGGAATGCCTTCAGGTAGTGAGAGGGATGCCCTCTGCAAAGGGTAAATATTATCAAGCAAGGGATCCCTTGACCAACAAGGATGGTAAGGAGGGTGAATAGGAGGACAAGGGAGTAAGGGTAAAGACCTTGCAAAATTCTATAGTCTCCTGTTGACTCTGTCTTGGGAGGCCTCATTAATCTATTCCCAAATGCATCCCTATCTCCACTGCTCAGCTCTCTACTTGCAGCACGAAGCCAATGGCGAGAACAAGGAGAACCAATTTGATCAGGAGGCACAATCTGTGGAGGAAGAAGAAGGTGAGATCAATGTCAAGTTGTATTTCCTCTTGAATGATCTTGTAAATCTCTAATGGAACAAGTGCTTGATATATACTACAGGAAGTCAAGATAAGTCATGAGAAGTCATATAGAAAGCATGACATGGGAGTTATTTCTAATCATAGTGAGTCAATGTGAGTTACATATGATAGAATAGATCTAGAAGAGTCTAGGCATAAAGGGCAAGAAAGGGTAAGTCTAGATCATAGACTGGGACTTGAGCATTTAGTGTCTCAGGTGATAGGAGCTATTAGATAGGGGCTAAATGTAAAGTCACACTAGAAAATCAGGAAAAATAGATAAAAATAATAGGATCTGTAACAAAAAAAAGAAAAGGAAAATTAAGAACAACTGTGTGAAAATTTGAATGGTGGCTGTACATGTTCATTTCATAAACCAGTCAAAATGATGTGAAAATTAAGATAAAAGAGACTCATTGAAAATGCTGAATGGTGGCTGTGCAATGTTCATTTCATGAAATGATGAAATAAATTGAAACAGAGGAAAATGTAATGTAATGTAATAAAACCAATAGAATATAGCACCTGCACCAGGAAATTTAATGTGGAATTTTTTTGCTTCAGTATGTTTTTGGACCTCCAAAATGAAATTTTCACATATATTTCAAAAAATATGTTAAATCTATGAATATTGTATGCATACAAACAGACCTGCAGTATAATAAATATATATATGTATACAATATAAATTTGACTGAAAGGAATAAAATATAGCTGTCATAGATAAATATTATATCACTATGATGGCAATTCATATGTACCATTAAGCAGTTAGTATGTATGAAATTTGGTGACACTTGATGCATGGACATTCAATATATATATAACATAATTACATCACACACAATTTATTGTCCAATTGCTATGCATATGTATATTGTATGTCCATGTCCTAACAACAGTTCATACAGTGATAAATACAACAATATGAAAGAGACCTAGAAATATAATGTATATACATAAGTCTGCCTACAAGATGTGACTCAGATATCCATAATTCAAACTGATGTTGATTAGTTTGATTGATAAGAATACTAGAGTATTTTTATAATTGGTCATGGCTAGGTCACACAATTTGTATGTCTGGTACAAAATGACTTGTGATTGCTTTGTACCAGATACACCTAATGAAATTTATGATGTCTTTGCATATACTTGAGTAGCAAACTATATGAATGGCTAGATAAACTGTGCAGTCTATATGACATGGATAGGTAGATGAGTCATCTAAGTGAGCAGATACTATATTCTGATTCTAATAGTATATTACTATGTATGTACATCAGCATTGGCACAGTTCAATGGCCCATATATTTAATTATATATTAAGTTGTCTTGTATATCAATGTATTACCTACATGTATAAAAATAACATCATTATTACTGTACAATAGTGTGGTATGTAGATTGTACACATCATGATTATCATAGATTGTACAAACAGTACAATTCTACTATGGATGATATACTGTGTAGATATCAGATGATACTATTTTCTACACTTCATAGGGATCTGTATGAAATATACAATATATTGTTTATGTATGTACATATAACTACTGATGTGTCATTTGCATACTTCAAGAGCTCATTGAGGTGTGCAGATTATATGTAATCACTGATCCTAGTTAAATAATTGAATTTCAACCTAATTGTAGAAAGGTATATACTGAAATAGGAAACATATTAATCAATAAATGAATCTATTCCTCAATGCAAGTGCAGTGATTCTTTGATATTGTAACCTTTAACTATGATTATCAATAAAACTCCAACAAATTCACAAAAAAAATCAAGAAAATTTCCAAAAGAAATAGACCACTAATTTCAACTGGTTGTTTTACTCCAGAAATGACACAATTAGCAACTGCAGTCCAATCTGAATTTGAATCAGTTGTCACATCTATTTCAGTCATGAGTCCTTGCATCCAGAACTGAACTTGAAACACTAATCTATCAGTATAAAACACTTTATCCTAGATATTCAAACCTGTTTGTCATGACAGCTAATTGAGTGATAAATTGTTAAACCATGCTGTCATGGCTTCTACTGCTTTGGTTGAAGTTGGTTTGCAGGTTGTCCAAAGCACAGTTACATCAAAGGTCTTTCTGGACATCAAGTAACTAGATTATATGATATTTATTTTCTGATTTGACACATCATGAACAATATTATTAAAGTTAATTCAATGCATAACTTCACTTACTATGCCCAGATCTAAGGGTTAGAACTCATATGTATAGGTAGATTTGATACATATGTAACACATGCATAGAGTAGTATAGTATATAAAGGTTGAGTTCATGCTAAGATAGACACAAGCCAGTCTTGTTCTTTTGGTGTTTCCCATCTAACAAGGCAACTCAATTAAGTCATCCTAGTAGCAATCTAAGACTTAAATATAGTATGTAAGTTTGGTTGTTTTATGAGCCAGCAGATATCTCTGTATAACCAATGCATATAATATATAAGTCAAAAAAGAAAATAAATAAATTTGCAAAATTACACAAATAGAAAAGGTCTATAATTAATTAATATTGTAGTATTTCATATATTGATATGCATATGGTTTTTTTGCACAAATATTTATAGATTTCATACACTGTTGTTTTGTGCCACCAAAGGGAGATATATCTCTGTGGGAAGTGGAGGGAAGTGGAAAAACTAGATGGTCAAACAAGAGGTGTTGAACATGCCATCTGATAGTACCAACAGCTCAAATAATGAAAGGATGTTCATGGATATGGTGGTTGAAACAAGCATGGGTTACCACCCACACATGAAAATTAGCAGCTGAACATAGATTAGATGGTCAGATGAGAGGTGTTGAACAATGCCATCTGACCACACCAACAGCCTGAATGGAAAAAGAATGTTTAGACAGTGTCTTAGAAATATCCTAGCCATATTAGTTAGATGTCACTATATAATGGTAGTACAGCATCTTATCATGACTGTCTGATGTCAGAGTATGAGATATTCTAATTTGTCATCTAAACACTGACTGCTTGGACTCTCTCCAGGCAAATAACCAATATCCAGTCCACTAGTCACATAGATGATTGTTTCCATGCCCTACTATGGGTTGCTAAAAGATCATTTTAAACATATCATACATATTATGTGCATGATGTCCCATATATATATTGTAGGTGATCTCCACCAATTGTTTGTTCCCTGTGAACCTTATTCAGGCATGTATGCTACCTTGAAGTGTTGCTTAACATGGTCCTTTGCATTTGATGTTTTGTTGAGGTTGTTTTTGCATCCATTAGGGCAACAGCACTGTCAAGTTTTTCATTAGTGATATAAGTCATTTCCACTGATAAAGAGTACTTACATGCTGCTGTGCATGCTTCAAGAACTCTGTGTAATCATTTATTGTCTGTTTGCACACCTGGCATGCATCAACAGGCCTAGGGAGTTGGTTGGATATCTGATCTATGATATAACTGTCAGAGACTGATCACACTTGCTACTTTCCTGGTATTTACAATGGTTGGATTGGGCTCAGAATGGGGGAGAAGCGAGTTGATACCAGAATCATCATTAAGGGGTGGTGAAGGGATTGGAGCTTGGTGGGGTGACTGGCATAGGGAGATATTAGTTTCCAAGATTAGAGAAGAGGCAGATACAAGCCCCAGAATCTGTACATGAAAAGTGGGGTCTGCTCAGTGGGGAAGGTATATACTGGTAGATGGTGCATAAGTCTCAGGCTGTGTTAGCACAATTGGCCTACTCACAGCTGGTGTAGATGACCTCAATCAAAGACTGGGTGGCTGCTGTAACTTGTACAGCTAATCATGGTGGGCATTGTTCATGACCTGCCAGCAATAGAATCATGTTTTGCCCAGGATTGGATGGTCTCCAGAGTACATGCCTCATCTTCCTACACCTCAATAACTTGGATTCCAATTGCTTCCTGTATGAATGCAACATGGGGAAGGTCCTCCAAAACAGTCTCTTTTGTAATTGTGCCTGCATTGAAGAAGTGCAATCTTTGGTTGTTCTTCTTTAATCAAAGACACAGCTCCACTACCTTGTGGGATATGCAGCATTTTGGGGCCTGCTTTAAAATTGCAGTAAAGGGCTTTGTGCTGTCCAGTAAGAACTCTATATTGCCAATAAAATTTTGTGCACAATAATCATTGAATTTTATCACAATTGCAGTGAGTGAAGTTGGACAAGGCAACATAACATGGTAGTGATCTTAATAAAGATCCTTGGGCAGAAAATTTCTGGAGTTGAATATTAAGATAATGATACTTGAAATATAGGACAGGTTGTAGGTATAAACCTAGAATTGACACTGTTATATTGGTCATAAAATAGGAATTTGAACAAACAATGTCAAAATAAGTAACATAAAAAAAATTTAAACTTTGTACTCAAATATGAAAGAATTGTTAGGTAGATCTCTTAAAGATATAATATAAAAATTAATTACAATTATGAACATAGATTATATTGCTTATAACATAAACTACAAATTGTAATATTTATATTATTTATATATTTCATCTTCATATAAACTCATGGTTGGGAAGTCATAAAAATGATGTAGTAAAGTTTAAACTTTCTTGTCAAATACAAAATATTTTTAAATAAGTAGTTTTACAATCATCAATTCATTTTTAATTTTAGAAATTTATTAATCTTAATAAATCTTACTTAAATAGGAAAGTATATAATTGTTTTATATTATATACAATATAATATTTCATCATCAAATGGATTGAATATCATGAATTTAAACTTATAATTTTACAATCTAAAATGATTTGCTTTATCTCATTTTAATGGTACATGTCAGAACAACATGGGAAGATCCCAAGATAAAAAATAAGTTGCATACACAAAATATATCAAAAAAATTTATTATTCAATAAAATTCAAATATTTATTCATCAAATGGAATGAATGTTATCCATTTAAACTTATAATTTTACAATCCATTTATTTACAATTAAAATATCAACTAAAAATATATTATTCATTTTTACAAATAAATCATAAATACTAAAATGATTTGCTATGTCTCAAATTTCAAAAGCCACTGGAAAAATGCCAAAAGGATTGTGGGATACTTCCATGACATAGCATGTCATGTTTTTATCTGAAGGGGGAGAAAAATATTGTACTGTTCACTCAAACAATTTTATGGGTGCTCAAAGGGTTGGAAATGGAAACAGGCTATTCTTATTGTTAACTGGCATTCCTACAACTGGAAACAATCTTTGCTGAGAGGCAGTAGCACAGGCCACAATATGATCTGCCCATAGAAAATTCTATTGAACTCTGAAAAAACTATCATTGGTCTGAAATCACTATATCTGTAGGTTTTTGTAATTCTATTACTGCACCAATGGCATTAAAATGATTTGACTATCATGATCTGGTGGTTGATCTAATTGATTGGTAACATAGCTTTCTGTGGGTATGTACATATTCTTTCATTATCTGGGGATTGCTAACAACTTTGCCATGATATTCAATGGTTGATTTCACTCCAGAATTGGATACATATTTCATTTTTTTGTTATGGGAATTCTTTTGTTGTTTGTATATGAAAACAGTGGCATTAGTATTAGATTAGATTAGGCAGTTAAAATTTGTGGTACTACAGTGCCAATACCAAAAACACAATACACAGAATTGCTATACAATAAGGGATGTAGTATGAAAAATAGTTTTATTGCCCTTTTCTTTTCAAAGTCAATTATTACATTAAAAAATTAGAATGTGCATCTTCACCAATGTATGTCAATGACTCATCTTCATAGGTTTATTAAGTATCAAAAATTAATTAGAGTTGTATATTATTTGTTGATTTAGAAATAATATCTATAAAAACATAACCACAATCATGCATTACATCTGCATCTGTAACAATTAAGCCTATTTCTGCTATTTTATGTTTTTATCAATCAGGATTTTGTCTCTGAGATATTAACTTGATTTTAATAAAGATCTTTGGACAAGGAATGTTTGTTCTGGAGTAAAACATTGAGATAATGATATTAAAATTCTATGTAACATAAGTAACATGAAAAAGTGTAGACTTTCTGGCCCAATATAAAAGAATTGCTAGGTAGCTATTCTAAAGATAAAACATAAAAATTATTTGCTTCAATTGTTTAATTAAAATTTCTTTTAAATTGTAAATTTTAAACTTTAAATATATTGCAATTATTTATCTTATTTATATATTTCATTTGAATATAAACTAGATAGTAAGAAATTGTAAAAAATAAAATAAATTAGTTTCTAGATTTGTCCTATTTAACAGGTACAATAAAGAAATGTCAGTTTTTAAATAAAATTTAAACTTTCTTGTCAAATAAATATAAAAAGTTTTTTAAAGAGTAGTTCTACAATATTTTATTCAAAAGCTTATCATGAAGAATAAATGCTAATTAAGTAGCAGGGCATAATCTTTTGATACTAACACACAATTAGTGAAACTAATAATGTAGTTATAATATATTGCATGTGGATCTGAATATAGTAATCCATACTATTAACAATATATAATTGATTTATATTATACACAATATAATCTTTATTGATCAAATTGAATAAATATCATCAACTTAATCATATAATTTTACAATTAATTTATTGATAGTTAAGACACACATAAATTATTAATTGTTAATAAACAATAAAATAATTTGCTATATTTCATATTTAAATCAATATATTCTATAAAATTTCACTGCCACAATGAAACTATCAAGCAGCTATTTCCTTTTAGATTGATTCTACAGATAAAAAGACAAATTTATTGCACTTTACAAAATATTTCATGGTTCATTGACCCCTATTTAATATCTAGTAAATTATGTATATATAGGGTTAGCTGTGCAATATAAATGCAATATATTATATATAATAGTAACTTAGACTGCATAATTTATACAAGGAAATTCTCAACTATTTTATAACTCCAGTCTATCTCAATTTCAATGCCATCAATCAAGGACCATTTGTATATAGATCTATATATTTGTGGTGATGCATCTTCTCTTGTAGTTTTCTATTCCATATTAGGATTATAGCTTATATAAGCAACAATTACATTGCACTACAATTGTTACGGTTTTACCCGTAACAATGGTACTCCAACCTGAGATGCTACTCTTCAAGAGTCCTTGAAGATGACGACCGAGTCGAGGTCGATGTCGGCGACGATGACGACGAGAGAGAAAGCGAGGAAGCAAGTATACGATGACCAACTCTGGTCAAAGGAACCGAATAGTCTACCAAGAGCTCTAGGAGAGCAGAGAACCCAGGGTATGAATGAGTAGATTCTGGTTAGAGATAAGTACAAGCGCAGCTCGAACTTA
>JBBPQN010000092.1:0-29715 GCA_038092575.1 Boletus subluridellus | reverse complement strand
TTCCAGCCTGTGGCAACTTCCGCTGCCCTGTTTTGGGACTTCTCAGCTTCCTGACCTGTTCTCGACTCCCTGGCACTCCCGCGCCTTGTGTCCTGGCTCGCCGCACCTCCGACAGGTGCCATTGAACCGTTTTGGTGCGCGCGCGGCTGTGCGCTTGACTTCATTAGGCTTGTCATACAAATTCCGTAGGTAGGAAAAGTATTCTGGGGCTGTCCAAAGTTGTAGTCGAATTATTTCGTCTATGAGAGTGTTGGGGATACTGCCGAGAATTGTGTCGCCAAAGAATCTTTCTGTGGAAGTCTCGCGCGGTTTTCTCGTGCCAAATAGGAATTCTGTCAGGTGGAATCCTGCTGCAATTTCTTCAAGAAGTGCGCAGTACGTTGGCCAGTTGCTGCCATCCAGTTCGAGCGGATGATGTTTGTCATCGTCGTTGGCCATTTTGGGTCTTCAAGTCTCGTGAGTGAGCTACTAGTAGGCGCTGGCAGGGCTCATAACCTGTAGAATACTTTAGTAGTCACTATATTATTAGTAGAATAGTAGTTACCTGTAGAATACTTTAGTAGTCACTAAAGTAAGAGTAAACTACTGTGGTGCGATGTAATTATCACTTATGTAAGCTGTAAGTACCATATATGGAATATCAAACTCCAACAGATAGTTCCAACAATTAGAAACTTAAACCTTTTGTTATGTCAAGTAACAATGGAACACCAACAAGTAGTTGGAGTTTGTCCAGAGGCACTCTAGTGACAAAGTAGAGTGTATGCCAGCCCACTATGCTGAGTGTTGAGTGATGGCTTGCACCAGTGTGCAAAGCAAGAAGCAAAAGAGTAAGCATGAGAGCTGGCAAGAGAAGTGAGCCAGTGGTGAACTCCAAGATACATGGTTGATTGTGTAGGTTTGAGTCAAAGAGTAGTTTACAGTGGAGACTAAATATATATACTGCCTAGAGTCAATTTAGGGCAGGTGAGTTGGAGTGTGAAACTAACATAAGAGGAGGCACAAGCACAATGGTGAGGTAAGAAACACATCATGTATAACAAGCACGTGACGAAGGAGGCAGTGTCCTCAGGAAGAACAGGAACAGGAGAAATCAGAATTGGAAGGAATCAGAACAGAGAGAATTGGAACAGGAAGAATAGAATCAGAAGAGGGCGGTGTCCTCAGAGAGCAACAGAATAGTGAGGCTGTCCTTGATGGCAGTGTCAGGCACTGCATAGTCCTGCAAGGATGTGATGATGTTGTCCCATAGGGAAGACCCAGGGTAGTCCAGCAGGATGATAGGGGAAAATAAAGGGGGGGATACCATTACCCATAACAACACTAGTATTTTTGGTCATAGTACCTAGTTACATACACCTCAGCTGGTTTCCCAACCACTGAGGTGAGTACACTAACATTAGAGCTACCTATTATTAGTACTGACTACCTACAGTACTTAGATATTCAATACAAAGGCTCTCCTCTGACCCTCTGCTCAACTTGATGTCTATTACATCTAAGTCTAATCCAACCACTAGTAAATTCTGGGACAATAGGACTCCTGACAAGGGTGCACCACATACAGTGAAGCCATGTCTCATCTGTCTAGACAACTCTGGAGTTCCAGAGTTCGATCACCCCTCAAAGTTTACCTGTTCTTAACAGTATATTCAAACTCCTACTTGTTACAGAGTCTAACTATGGCTATATGAACTACTAGATTCTAAACCTGCGCCCTAGGTGCAAATCCTCCACCATTCCCCAGATACAACCCTCTCAGGATCTTCAGAAGCAGCTGACAAGGCCCTAAACTTGTCAGCCAATTCCAAGGCTTTTCCACATGACACACCCCAGGCTTCACCTCTCAAGTGTGTCCTACTCCAGGAGCACGCATTGTCAAACTTGAACTCGACGAAGATAGAAGCAAAACCTTTGCCAAATCCAGTCACCACTCTGACCATAAAGCATGAGACCCCCATTTCCCTGATGATGGAGATGCTCCAGGAGATCCTGACTTCCCTGGAGATGATCCATTCAATGATGATCCCGACTTCCCTGGCAATGATGATGACCCACCTAACAACTCCAACAATGAGCACATTCCATGAGATACCCTCACTCTACTCACAAGCACCATTCAAGGCCTTGCTCACTCCACTTGTCATCCCACCTCCAACTCTACCCCCCACACTAAAGTCCAAGAACCAGATCAGTTTGATGGAACAGAACCCCACAAACTCCAGGTTTTCCTAGTACAATGCGAATTAAACTTCCAAGACCACCCTAAGGCTTTCAGCACAGACCACACCAAGGTTACCTTTGTGCAGTCATACCTGAAGGGCATGGCCCTGGAATGGTTCGAATCGGACCTTCTTCAGATGAAGGATCCTGTGCTCTATCCTCTCTGGATGGACAACTTCAAGGAGTTTGTCCTCAAACTCCAGACCAACTTTAGTCCACATGGCCCCATCGGAGATGCAGAGCATCAACTTGACCACCTGTCCATGAAGGACACTCAACACATCAATAAGTATGTGGTCGAGTTCAATAGGATTGCTTCACAAGTCCACAGATACAGAGAAGGTGCCCTCTGGCACCACTTCTACAATGGTCTGCCAGACTGCATCAAAGATGAAATTTCCTGCGTCAGTAAACCCCTGATGCTCTCTGAACTCCAAGTTCTCACTCAGGTGATCGATATGTGCTACTGGGAGTGCAAGTCCAAGATCAGCCATCAGGCAAAGAATACCACTCAATCTTCCACATCTAAACCTAACAAATCCTCTACTCCCACACCTTCTGCACATTGCCCCTTCAATGGTGGCTCCAAGGACTCTAAGGAGTCAAAAGGCAAAGGAGCATCCACCTCTGCAGCTCTGAAACCAGACTTGTCATCCAAATTAGGAAAATATGGCAAGCTAACCAATGAGGAGCACAAACGCCAGTTTGATAACAAACTGTGCATGTTCTGTGACCTCACCGGCCATATGGCTAAGGACTGCCCCAAGTCCATGTCTTGGACAGCCAAGGGCTGTGCAGTGACCACAACTCCAGAAGCTAAACTGGAGGCCTCCACCTCAGAGATAAAAAAAATAGCCTGCAACCTTCATGACTCTGCATGGACTAGAGGTTGCATTGAACCCACCCATGCACTCAAGGAGATCTGTCTCAATGTGTCCACTCTTTTTGATTCCAAATCACTTATGCCCTCTGTCACTTTAGTATCATATCCAATATCTCCTTTTCCCATACTTGTAGACTCCAGATCCTGCGATTGTTTCATCAGTAATAATTTGTGAATAAACATGGACTTTCTACCTACCCCATGCCCCTGCTTCAACTCCACCTCTTTGATGGAACATCCAACAGCACTATTACCCAAGCCATCAACCTCTCCATTCATTTTCCAACCAGTGATATCACTCTGACGACATTCTATGTCACTCCACTGGACTCTACCTGTTCCCTTGTTCTGGGGTATGACTGGCTCACCCAACACAATCCATTGATTGACTAGGTCTCAAGCAGTACCTCTTTTCATGCACCTAAACAGAGTGTGCCAGCACCCCTGAGCTCTCCTCTGCAGTCTCTGAAATCACTTCCTCTGGCTAATCCCATCCCATCTGATCCACCATGGTTCTCTGATTGCAAGGCTCTGCCCATCATGCTCATCAGTGCACCTGCCTTTGCACTGGCCTGTCACCTCAAGGGCTCCATTCAGTTCAGCCTGCAACTCTGCCCCCAGAAGAGTGATCTCTGCTCTGCTTCCCTTGCTCCTCTGGAACAGGTCAACCTCTCCACTGTCCCTCCAGAATATCATGACTTCCCTGATGTGTTCAGCAAGAGCAAGGCTTCTATGCTTGTTCTGCATTGCAAAAATGATCTTAAAATCAACCTTGAGAAAGGAGCATCTCCTCCACTGGGCACCACCTACTTCCTTTTCCCTTTCAAACTCAGCTCTCTTCGCATGTTCCTCAATGAGCACCTAGTAATGGGGTTCATCTGTCCCTCCTCCTCCACTCATGCTGCTCCAGTCCTCTTTGTCTGCAAGAAGGATGGCTCCCTCCATCTTTGTGTTGACTTCCAAGGACTCAATAAGATCATAAAGAAAGACCACTACCCACTTCCCCACATCTCTGACCTCCTAGATGCTCCAAGCTGTGCCAAGATCTATACCAAAATCAACCTCTGGCATGCATACCATCTGGTCCGCATCGCTAAGGAAGATGAATGGAAGACATCCTTCCGGACATACTATGTGTTATGCTGATGCATAGAACCTAGTTGAAGCGCACACTCAAGTGTAGTGCAAAGACACTAAGAAGCCTTAGGGGTCTCGCTATGACTAATTGCTTGGACTAATCACTCGTGGAATGACCAGATTCTAGGCAATAGATTGTGTAGAACTAGATACCAAAATATTGTACAAGGGCAAGGTATTTATACTGCTAGGAGTGGCACACAGACCAGCTAAGTAAGGGTGTACACAGACCATCTGGGTAGAGGGGAATATGAGGCAGTACGAGAGAACTGCCTAAAAGAGGTTATTCATCTGTATTGAGAAGGTCGTCCATAAAAGTGGCATATTGCAGGGTCAACACCATAAGAGTGAAGCCCTCTCGCACATGAGAAGACAAATAAGTGAGAGCATAGTTAGAAGGATAAAAGGGAAAGAAATCTATAACATTACCCCCTTCATATGGAAGAGACTCCGACTCTTCCTCTATATTCTCCAGTTCCAGCTGGGTCTGTTCCTCTGCTCCCTCAGTCCTGTCCGGATTGGTCCCCCTTGTTGATCTCATAGTTGGTGGGGTTGTGGTCCCAGTTGATCCACTCATTGTCATGGAGGACACAGTTGTCGGCGATATGTCTGACCTCTCCACAGAGAGAACAGACTTGATGAGGGCATCGAGCCTGGATGTGTCCAGGGGTGGTGGTGCAGCAGTAGGGGCAGATGTACTGTGTGCAGTTGACCCGGAAGTGGTTGGTGGAGTGGCACTCGTAGCACCTGAGATGACAGTGGGGAGGAACATGAGGCCAGGGAGGGGATTGGGCCACTGGTGGAGTGGAGGGTTGGCAACCGACAGTGGAGAGGGCAGGGGAGATGGGGCGAGCAGGGGTGATGATAGTGTGGGGTCCTAGGGTGAGGTCGTGACGGGGAGAGTGGGAATGGGCCATGTTTCCTCGTTGATTTCTTGCACCCACCGGTGGGCCCAATAGGACGAGGACTGTGGTCCCGAGTCTGAGTCATTGTCGTTCCTCCTGCAAGAGGTGGGTGTGACAGACTCTCCTAAGAGTGGGGAGAGAGGCCGTTGGTGTTGGAGGGGCTGGCGTCCCCTCGATGTCGGTCCGAAAGGACTCGGCTGACTCTGAGCGAGCCCTCACAGGAGGTGTGGCCCTATCAGGGACAGTGCTGGAGGAGGGGGGTGGAACTGGGACAGGAGTAGGAGATGGGGAGGCGGACCAACCATTAATACCCCCATGGGTAGCTCCATGGTTGGAAGGGTGAGGAGTGGGGGTGGCGGGGATGTTGAGAGGGTCCTGGGAGAAGTAGATCTCCCTCTCCAGTTCCAACATGGAGAGGATGAGGGGATGAAGGATGGAGGAGATGGCAAGGGGAGGGAGCACGTCAACGACTGCACTGAACCCCTGGTTCCAAAGTAAATCTAAAGTAAGGGACCTCGCCTCAGTGATGGCCCCGTTCAGAGAAGCGGCATAGACAGGGGGTTGGTTATCTGGGGTCAACTGGGTCATTATACACCTCACCATGGCGTACAACCGGTAGAGGCAGGTGAGGGAGATGAGGTCGTAGTTGTAGGTGAAGACCCGGTTTCTTTCAATGATGAGGGTGGTGACAGGGTTCTCTAGGACAGAGGCAAAGAGAATATGGTGGTGAGGGATGGAAAGGCAGTCACAGCGGACAGGGGGAGTCTGGGTGATGGCCATTGCAAAGATCATTTAGACAGAGGATGGGGAGGGGAAGTCCTTGGGGTGGCGAAGCTTATAAGTGTGAAGAAGTGGTTGTGCATGTTTGAAACTTCCCTCTGGTTCCCAGGTGTTCTCTGCTGCGGAGTATCCTTTCTAGGAAGTCAGATACTGTCTCCGACCTCGTATTCCACAGTGTGAGAGGATTTTGTCCACTTTGTACTCCTCTTCTCCTCCGATGAGATCTGGTGGGGGATTGGAATAATTAGGACTGTGTTCTGAAGTCTCCCAATAGGTAGATAAGAGGGAGGCATGAAACACGTTGTGGATTTGCCAAGTTTTGGGGAGGTGAAGGCAAAACACCACTGGGGAGATGACCTGGGCAATCTTGAATGGTCCTTCTCATCTAGGGGCGAGTTTCCTAGAGGGGTAGCGGAGGCAAAGGTTCTTCCCTTCCAGCCATACCTTGTCCCCTACTTTCCACGGGCGGAATTTAGAGGAGATCTGCTCCTTCATGCTTCTTTGTGCCTTTTCGTGTGCTGCAATAGCCTCCAATTGGGCATCTCTGAGTATTTCCAATCATTGCTCCAGGGCAGGAAGGAACATTTTGCTGATTGGAGGATAAGGGTGGGGTTCATATCCCATCATGAGGAAGAAGGGGGACTTGTTGGTGATGGAATGAACAGCTGCATTATGAGAAAACTCAGCCATGGGGAGGAGTTCCGCCCATTTCTCTGGGTGTCCATCACAAAAGATGCGAAGGTAGGTCTCTAGCTCTTGGTTGACTTGTTCGGTCTCGCCATTGGTCTGGGGATGGTAGGTGGTAGAGAGGGCCAGGTTGTATTTGAGGAGCCTGGCCAGTTCCCTTACAAAGGCAGAGGTGAATTGGGGTCCTTGATCGGAGATGCACCTGTCATGCAATCCGAAATGGTGGAAGACTGTCTTGAAAAAGATGAGTGCTACACTGGCGGCATCAATTGTTTTGAGACAAGGGGCATGAATTACCCCCTTTGTAAGGCCATGGTCAACCATGACCATGATGGAGTCAAATCCCAGAGAAAGGGGGAGATCCGTGATGAGATCCATGGAGACAGATTGGAAGGGGCGAGTTGCCAAGGAAGGTAATGGGGTCAAGGGTGGGGCGGAGGGGTGGGTGTTAACCTTGTGGGCTTGGCAGGTGGCACAACCCATGATAAAGCGGCGAACAAAGGTGGTGAGGCCAGGCCACCAATAATCCTGTTGGAGGGCATTGACTGTGTGGAAATATCCACCGTGTCCCCTGGTTTCACTTTCGTAAATAGAATGGGTGAGATCTTGTCAGGCTGGCTCAGGAATGAAGAGCCTATTCCTGTAGTAAAGGTGGGGGTGGTCGTAAGTTCAGTCTGTCCGGGTTGCTCAAGGGAAGAGGGAGGACCCATCAGCAAGAGCTTTAACAGCATCGAGCATGAGGGGGTCGGTGGGGGAAGAGGATGCGATCTTGTCAGCTAGAGCTGCATCGATCGATCGAATGAAGAGGTCAGGAGAGAGGAGGGTGACATCCTGGTTATCGCTGGTGGTTGTGACATCATCCTTTCAGGAGAGAGTGTCTGCCAGGCCCATCTGGGTGCCAGGAAGATGGTGGAAGGTCAGGTCGAAGTCCTGTAGGAACATCAACCATTGGGCCTGGCAGTGAGATAGCTTCCGGGGCTGCTTGAAATAAGTCAAATTTTTGTGGTCCATGAGGACGGTAACAGGGTGGGAGGTGCCCAGGAGGTAGTGTCACCATTCTTCAAGGGTGTGGATGACAGCAAGGAGTTCGCGATCATAGATGTCATAATTTCTCTTGGCTGGGGAAAGGGTCTGGGAGAGATAGGCGCAGGGGTGGAGGTCACCATTGGTGTCTTTTTGCATAAGGACAGCACCTGTGGCCATGAGGGATGCATCGGTCATGACAAAGAAGGGGGAGAGGATGTCAGGGAGGCATAGGACTGGTCATTTGGTGAAGGCTCCTTTAATAGTGAGGAAGGCGGTCTGTTGGGGTTCTTTCCACTCCCAGGGGGCATTCTTCTTTGTCAATTCGATGAGGGGGCGGGCTAAGGTTGAGAAGTCCAGGATAAACTTCCTATAGAAGTTACAGAATCCTATGAATGACTGGACTGCTTTAACAGAGGTTGGGGATTTCCAGTCGTCAATGGCACTCAGCTTGACTGGGTCCATTTTTTACCTGCCCCTCTCATACAATCATTCCCAAGTACTTCACTTCATTGACATCAAAGGAACATTTCTCAAGTTTGAGGAAGAGTTTATGCTCCTGGAGTCATTTGAGGACTCATTTTGTTCATTCTTTGTGAATGGTGGGGGAGGAGGAGTGGATGAGGATGTCGTCCATGTAAATGATGAGCCACCCTTCTGCCATCATGTCACCAAAGAGGTGGTTCATGAGGGCCTGGAAGGTGGTGGGCAAGTTGCAAAGTCCAAAGAACATTACTGTTGGTTTGAAGAGACCAAAGGGCATAATGAAGGCTGCTTTCCAGCAGTCCTCAGGTTTGATTAGCATGTTGTTATACCCCCATTGGATGTCCATCTTCATGAAGAGATGAGATCCCTTTAGTTTGTCCATGAGATCAGATATGAGGGGAAGGGGGTAGGCATTTTTGACAGTATGTTCATTGAGGTACTGATAGTCCTGGCAGGGATGGACCGACCCGTCCTTCTTCGGAACGAAAAAGAAGGGGGAAGCCTGCAGTGATTTCGATGGGACTATCTTTCCAGACTTGATGTGTTCATCGACAAAGGCTCTACAGGCATCGAGCTCCTTTGGGTTGAGAGGATAGGCCTTAGTGACTTTCGGAGTGAAGCCCTCTTTGAGGTCGATGGCGTGATCAAAGGACCAGGAGGGAGGTAGTTCATCAATGACCTTCTTTTCAAATACGTCCTGGAAGGCGGAGTATTGCTGCAGAAGTTTCTTCTCTATCTTCTCCATCTTCGAGGCAATCTCCATTGCAATGGTGGTTTTTGCAATGGACAGGGAGCGATCGAGTCGTTTCTTCCACATCTGAGTGATGTGAAGATCTGGATCCATGTCTAGGTATTGGACGAGGTATCACTGGGTGATAGCCTCTGGAGAATCATGATGGGGGGTAGGGAGTCGATCCAGGATGGTGACCTGTCCAGTTGCCCAGTTGATAACGGGGTTGAGGTCCTTAAGCCAAGGGAGACCGAGGATGACATTCTCAGATCTGCAGTTGATGACCATCAGCTTTCATTCTTCTTTGATCTGTCCTACTTGGAGAGTAAGGGACACCTGATGTTGGATGATCCCTTCTTTGTTGGTGGTTCCATCCACATTTCAAGCTTTCAGCAGTTTAAGAAATTGAGTAGTGGGAATATGATACCTCAAGACAAAGTCCCAATCGATAAAGCACCCAGTTGCACCGCTGTCAATGAGAGCGGTGATGTCAATGATTTCTGCTCCTGCATGCATATAGAGAGAGAGGGGGATTTGGATTGACTGTGCATGCAAATCTGATACAAATACAGGAGCTATGACAAGGGGAGGAGAAGACGTCGAGACTTCCCTCTGTTTTAAAAATTCTTGGCCGCTTCTATCCTAGCGGTTGCCACCGTTTCTCCTCCTTCCTCTGGTTGTTCTTTGTAGCACATTTTGAGTACCTGTAGGATATCCTCCTTTGGGACATTCCTTCCTCCGAGACTGGCAACGTAAGTCGCAACCAGGTCTGGGGTAGGAGTGGTGGAGGTGGCTCTGACCCTCTGGGGATTTCTAGGAGGGCATGGGGTCCATCGTTGCTACGAGGGGGGTTGTTGTTGCAGGGAGGATGAGGGTGGTTGGTGGTGCAACATCCCTTCTGGTGGCAGATGAAACAGAGGTTGTCCTTCATGTGATGGGCATGCTCGACTGGGGTAAGGCGGATAGCATCCACATCCATGGCATTTGGGTCGCGACGAGGAGCGGTGCGAGTCTGATGGGGAGGGGTCCAAGTGGACACGGGAATAAAAGCCCTTCTGCATCAAAGTCCATCTCTTCTCCTTGCCTGCCCAGAGAACTGGGAGGCTTTTTGGATCCAGCTGTCAATGGAGTCAGGGACAACAGGCATCATGAGGATGGAGTCGGAGAGGTTACTGTCCAGGCTGTTGATGTACCACTCAGTCAACACCTTTTGATCTGTGATCTCTGCTTTTCCAGCAAGGAGTTGGAACTGGAGGTTGTAGTCATCCAGCCCATCAGAATCCCTGAGGTTTTGCCTCAACCTTCCCAGGTCGATTTGGGCCTTGGCTCCAACATCGTATGGGGTAAAGGCTTTAACAAAGCCTTCTGTTACAGTGGTGAAGGACTTAGCATTGTCTGCCACCGTTTTGTCTCCTATTCTCCGGTACCAACCCTTGAAGAAGTCCTTCCCTCAGCCTTTGCTCATCTTGGCAAGGAGGGTAAGGGTCTTGGCTCGATCATTATAGAAGCAAGCGTTCATCTGGAAGTAGGCCTTCATGGCCAGCAGCCATCATGGTGCATCATCTGGGTGACTGGAGAAATTGTCCAGCAGTCCTGCCTTAATTTCTGACTTGTGTTTGTCAACGTCCATGGGGAACTCTAGTGGAGATTGCACTCTTTCTTTGGTAGTTGTGCTTCGTGGTGATGGAGGTGCAGCTGGAGGAATAGTCGGTTGTGAATGATGAAAATCTGTTTGTGTTCTGGACGAAGATTGAATGGGAGTGGTTGGGGAGGAGGGACGGGGGGTGGCAGAGTTTCTGGTCCAGAAGTCAGGGTCATAGTAGTGGTAGTCAGCAGGTTCAGCAGTTAGAGGAGGTATTGCAATTTCAACGTCTTCTTGCTCCTGCTCAGGGGAGGGAGCTCAGATTCCTCTTCTCCACGAAATGGTGGTAGGAGGGACCTCATGCTAAATAGCAGAGGTAAACTGGATGATCTAGTTCTTTTGTTATGCTGATGCGTAGAACCTAGTCAAAGCGCACACTCGAGTGTAGTGCAAAGACACTAAGAAGCCTTAGGGGTCTTGCTATGACTAATTGCTTGGACTAATCACTTGCGGAATAACCAGATTCTAGGCAATAGATTGTGTAGAACTAGATACCAAAATATTGTACAAGGGCAAGGTATTTATACTGCTAGGAGTGGTGCACAGACCAGCTAAGTAAGGGTGCGCACAGACCGTCTGGGTAGAGGGGAATACGAGGCAGTATGAGAGAACTGCCTAAAAGAAATTATTCATCTGTATTGAGAAGATCATCTGTAAAAGTGGCATATTGCAGGGTCAACACCATAAGGGCGAAGCCCTCTCACACATGAGAAGACGAATGAGCGAGAGCATAGTTAAAAGGATAAAAGGGAAAGAAATCCATAACACTATGGCTCCTATGAGTGGCTATTCATGCCATTTGGTCTTACCAATGCCCCCATGGCATTTCAGTGGTTCATAAATACCATCTTTGCTGACCTGCTTGATGTTTGCATCATAGTCTATTTGAACAACATCCTCATCTACTCTGAGGACAAGGCCTCCCACAAAGAGCATGTCTGAGAGATCCTCCAAAGCCTCCACAGACACAGACTTTATGCTAAGCCAGAAAAATGCAAATGGTCCACTGACACCACCAAGTATCTAGGCTATAACATCTCTCCCTCCAGTCTGTCTATGTCTCTGGACAAAGTTCAGACTGTGAAGGAATGGCCAGAACCTTGGAAGGTCAAGGATATCCAATCCTTCCTTGGATTCACAAATTTCTACCATTGCTTTATAGCAAACTACTCCAACATAGTTGTTCCCTTAACCTGCCTCACCCACAAAGGTATTCCATGGAACTTTTCCGACAACTGTTGCTCTGCCTTCTGCAACCTGAAGGAAGTCTTCATGACTGCTCCAATCCTTACCCACTGGGCTCTGGATGCTCCACTGATCATAGAAACTGACACCTCTGACTATGCTATCGCTGGTATTCTTTCCATCCACTGCCCAGATGAAGAAATCCAGCCAGTTGCTTTCTACTCATGGACGCTTTCTGCTCCAGAGCTCAACTACAACACCCATGATAAGGAACTCCTCACCATCCATGAGTCCTTCTGGACTTGGCGGCATGACCTTGAATGCTCCAGTACTCTGATTGACATCATCACTGACCACAAGAACCTTTAGTATTTTGCTACCACTAAACTCCTGACTCACCAGCAAGCCTGGTGGTCAGAGTTCCTCTCCCAATTCAATATGGTCATTCATTTCCACCCTGGTCACCTTGGCACAAAACCTGATTCCCTGACTAGACACTGGGATGTCTATTCCAAAGGGGGGGATAAGGACTATGCTCATGTCAATCTGCACAACTTCCAACCAGTATTCACTCAGGAGCAACTCGCTTTGTCCCTCTGAGCTAGCACCCTCTTCAATGTGGAACAACTCCACAGCGATATCCTTTCTACACTTCCCTCAGATCCCCTAGCCAAACTCCACATGTCCGACCCTGCTGACTCTCACTGGCCAGTCAATGAAGATGGTTTCCTCCATCTCAACAAATGCATCTACATCCCCAATACTAATGACCTCTGACTCTGAGTACTCTGGTACAAACATGACCATCCCCTTTCTGGACATTTCAGCCAGAACTGGACTTTGGAACTAATCTGCTGCAAATACACTTGGCCAGGTATCAGGACCTTTGTCAAGGAATACATCTCCTCCTGCACATCCTGCACCCATGCAAAGGTTCCAAGACACTGGCCCTATGGATTATTGAAGCAACTCCCCATCCCAGAGAAGCCATGGAACTCCATCTCCATGGACTTCATTGAACAGCTCCCTGCGTCCTCCAGATATACTGCCATCCTCATCATCATGGACTGCCTTTCCAAACAGTGTATATTCATCCTGACACACAATACAATCACATCTCTGGAGCTCACAAAGCTTTTCTTACTCCATGTCTTTTCTAAGCATAGAGTTCCCTCCCACATCACCTCTGATTGAAGTATAGAGTTCATATCTCACTTCTTCCGCTCACTTGGGAAAGCCCTCAACATCCATCTCCACTTCACCTCTGATTACCACCCCGAAGGAGACAGTCAGATGGAATGAATGAACCAGACTCTTGAGCAGTATCTCCAAGTCTATTGTAATTACCAGCAAGACAACTGGTCCGAACTCCTGTCTTTAGCAGAGTTCATGTACAACAATGCTCTGAGCACTACTACCAGAGTTTCGCCATTCTTCACCAATAAAGGCTACCATCCCAACATCACTGTCCATCCCAAGTGTGACCTCACCTCCACAAAGGCACAAGAATATTCTGTCAACCTCAACTCCCTCTACCAATTCCTCCATGAGGAAATGGCCAACACCCAGGAGTGATACCAAGGACCCATGGATGCTAGACAAACTCTGGCACTGGACTTCAAAGTCGGTGACCAGGTTTTCATCAAAGCAAAGTATCTCCACTCTACTGGGCCCTCTAAGGGGCTCTCTGAGAAGAATTTAGGGCCATACACCATCATCGCTCAGGCTGGCAGCCTTTTCTTCACCCTCTGACTTCCAGATTCTATGAAGTCCATTCATCCAGTCTTCCACATTTCACAGTTAGAACCTTCTGTTCCAAATACCATTCTGAATTTTATTCAACCTCTGCCACCTCCAGTCAAAGTAGATGGTGAACTGGGGTTTGAGATCATGGAGATCCTCGACTCCAAAATAGACCATGGACACCAGAATTGTAAACTCCTGTATTTGGTATGATGGTCCAGATATGAAGGTACTGATGATGAGACCTCTTGGCTGCTCACCACAGAACTTGATCATGCCTCCAAACTTGTTCATGATTTCCATCTCTGGTATCCAGACAAGCCTGGATCTCACTCCATATGACCACAAGCAAAATCACAATTACAACAAAAAAACTAATTACAGGGAGAAGTGGGCATACATACTCCATACCTCCAACTTACTCTCTTCCTCCACATTGTCCTCCTCATCTCCCTCCTCATCCTCCGCTGCTGCTTCCACCTTGCATTGTGCCACTGCACTGTGCTCCACCTCCATATTGGCCACCACCTCCACCACCTCCAACACCTCCAGCCCCTCTGACTCCAACTCCTCTGAGTCCATCTCTGCCCTGTACACCTGCTCCACCTTGAGCTCCATGAGCCTCCCCAGCAGGCAGTTCTGGTGATTCAGCCACCTGCAGAGACCCCAGATCAGGCCACAGAGCTCCATAGTGAGCTCCAATGGCACAACCAAGGCCTCCATGCTCATCAACACCCCTGCTCCCTTCAACCCATCCTGCTCTGGCTCCATCCAAGCCCTCTTCCTCTTTCTCTGCAGTGACTCTGCCTCCACCCTCATTCTCCTCTGCTTCAGCTTCTCCGCACCTGGCCTCACACACTTCCCCTTCACCTCAATGCATGCCATGCACAAAGTTGACTTGCCAGGCCCAAGCTTGCACTCAAACACATGCTTCATGCAGCACTTGCACTCTGGCAGCTCCACCACCCTCCCCTTGCCCTTGACAGAGCTCTGCTCTGCCCAGACTTGCTCAGCCTATGATGGTTAGCAAGTGCTGAATGTGAGTAGGCAATCACTTACCTGCTTTCTGGCCTCCTCCTCAGCCTTCCTGCACTCCATGGCCTGCCATGCTAAGTCCTACTCTGCCCTCTGCTTCTTTGCTGCCTCCACTGCCTTATGCACTACCTTCGCCTTCTCCTCTGCCTTGCACTTTGCAGCTGCCTCCGCCTTCTTCCACACCTCCTCCACCTTCTTCTGCTCCTCCTTTGCTTTTCACTCCTTCACACATCACTGCTACTCCACATATTTCATGGCACAGATGTTGTTGTTATTGTTGGCACACTTTGCCAGATGTGCATTGGACCAAGTCTTGAGGTCATCATTGGTGGACATGATGATTTAGGATGAAGAAGAACAGACATATAGCATCAGATTATATATGCCTCTGAGCAGTGTCCACAATTTTCAGGTTCCAACAATTGCCACTCCACATTGTTCCTCATCTAGGCCTTTAGGGGTTCAGGCCTAAGAGGGGGATACTATCATATCCTGGAAATCCTGTAAGTCCAACCCCAGTCTTCTGAACCAACTCTGCTTCTTGTACCTATGAACTCCAGTGCCTTCTCATTCAAGATGCAACCCTTGACCCTCAGACCTTGTTCATACATATGTTACCTTACATCCTTCTCCGTTTGTACTAGTTCCACTCTCAGTCTCCCTCCAAACCTGTGTTCCCACTTAGGAGCACAGCTCCAGCTTTACTGTACCTTACCTCTGACTCCTTACTTACAAACCAGCTCCACTCTGTTAGTAATCCCCTATGTCTGTAGTATATAAACCTCTGTAACTCCTATACTTCCCCTCAGTTTAAATATCAACTTAGTTTAACTCCTTCTCTCCACTCAAGTCTTGAAGGCTCTCCTCTGACCCTCCACTCAACTTGATGTCTAGTATGTCTAAGTCTAATCTGACCAGTAGTAAATTCCAGGACAGTAGGACTCCTGACAAGGGCACACCACATATGGTGAAGCCAAGTCCTGTCTGTCCAAACAACTCCTGAGTTCCAGAGTTAGATCACTCCTCGGAGTTTACCCACTCTTAACACACCACTTCTACAATGGTCTGCCGGACCACATCAAGGATGAAATCTCCCACGTTGGAAAATCCCTGACCCTCTTCAAACTCCAAGTTCTCACTCAGGCAATTGATGCACACTACTGGGAGCACAAGTCTGAGATCAGCTGTCAAACAAAGAACACCAACCAATCCTCTGCACCCAAATCCAACAAACCCTCCACTCTCATGCCTTCTGCACCTCACCCCTTCAATGGTGGCTCCAAGGACTCTAAGGAGTCAAAAGGCAAAGGAGAAACCACCTCTGCAGCTCCAAAGCCGGACTTGTCATCTAAACTAGGAAAAGATGGCAAGCTAACCAATGAAGAGCACAAATGCCAGTTTGACAACAAACTGTGCATGTTCTGTGGTCTTGCTGGCCACATGGCAAAGGACTGCCCCAAGTCCATATCTCAGGCAGCCAAGGGCTGTGCAGCGACCACAACTCCAGAAGCTAAACCAGAGGCCTCCACCTCAGAGACAAAAAAATAGCCTGTAATCTCTGTGATTCTGCATGGATTGGAGGTTGCATTGAACTCACCCATGCATCCAATGAAATCTATCTCAATGCATCTGCTCTTTCTGATCCTAAGTCATTTATGCCCTCTGTTTCCTTAGTATTCTATCCAATCTCTCTGTTCCCCATGCTTGTAGACTCTGGATCCTCCAACTGTTTCATTGAGAATAATTTTGTGAATAAACATGGACTTTCTACCTATCCTGTGCCCCCACTTCAACTCCAACTCTTTGATGGAACATCCAACAGCACCATTACCCAAGCCATCAACCTCTCCATCTGTTTCCCAACTGGTGATATCACTCCAACAATGTTCTATGTCACTCTGCTGGACTCTACCTGTTCCCTTGTTCTAGGACACAACTGGCTCACCCAACACAATCCATTAATTGAGTGGGTCTCAAGCAGTATCTCTTTCCATGCACCTGAACAGAAAGTGCCAGCATCCCCAAGCTATCCTTCATAGCCTCTGGAATCACTTCCACTGGCTGAACCCATCCCATCTGATCCACCATGTTTCTACAACCACAAGGCTCTGCCTATTGCACTCGTCAGTGCACCTGCCTTCACACTGGCTTGTCACCTTGAAGGCTCTGTACAGTTTAGCCTGCAACTCCACCCCCAGGAGAGTGATCTCTGCTCTGCTTTCCTTACTCCTCTGGAACAGGTCAACCTCTCCACTGTCCCTCTGGAATATCATGACTTCCCCAATGTGTTCAGCAAGAGCAAGGCTTCTATGCTTGCTCCACATCATGAATACAATCTGAAGATCAACTTTGAGAAAGAAGCATCTCCTCCACTGGGCACCACCTACTCCCTTTCCCCTTCTGAAATCGGCTTGCTCTGCATGTTCCTCAATGAGCACCTAGCAATGGGGTTCATCTGTCCCTCCTCTTCTGCTCATGCTGCTCCGGTCCTCTTTGTCCACAAGAAGGATTATTGTTCAAGTACATGTCCAAGTCTGCTCTGAGATGTGTCTACTAGGATGGTGATTTACAATGGTGGGCAGTATGTATGTGGTAAGTTGAGTTTGCTTGACCCCAATTCACATTAACATCAGAACAGCCCAGATATATATTCAGTCCTTACTACTATGTCTCAACACATCTGTTACTATGCCATCCATATTGTTGACCATGGATGACAATGACAATGAGCAGAACATTATCAATGGACCCAACAACTATACCCTCACAGAAATGACTACCTTGTATCATTCACTGCTCACCAAAGGATACAGCAATGATCAACATCAAGTTGTTATTCGTGCTCTTCTCAGACACAGCACACATATTGATGGCACTCACTATCACACACAAACTCATGGAGGGTTACATCCTACCTATGCTCTTTTCAATCCTTCTCAGGATCTGGCAGACTTGCAGCATACATTATCAAGGACAGAGTTCATCAGGGCTACCCTGGCAGATGTGTTTGATGCAGCAAGTAAATTTTTATGATCTCAAACCCATGTTGATATCTCTTTAGATCACAATGCAAGACCGCCTCAATGGTGGTATCTCTGTTCTCATATGGTGCCCAGGCATGAATGCCATGGAATCATTGGGGGCAGAGCAGATTACCGTCAACTTCTATATTACACCATGCAAGCTTATTCAAAACAACCAACTTAGCGGTGATGCTGCTGTCTTGGTCCAGGCATTTTGTCAAGAGTTCACAATACCACATCTGCAGCAGTTCACAGAATGCTGCAACATTGAGGATATCAAGCCTCCCAAACTTCATTGTGAGTCTCCATCCTCATGGTACTCAATCATACTCATGTCTCATTTTAAGTCATTGCAAAACCTATCAATCTCCAGAGACCTCCCCATCTACCTCATCCAATGAGCCCCATCAGTGCTCACATCACATGTAACACCATTCCAGTCCCTGTCAACAATGCACCATCCCAGTCCACACTCATTTGGGAGGCTGCAGCAGTGAATGCAACCCTGACAAAAATACCTTCCTCGAGGTCCATGACTCCAGGGTGTTCTATCTGTCAGCATTGTCTGGCTGATGCTTTCCTTCATGCCATAGCTCCTGCTTCTGGCCCTGATGTTGCCACAACTCAGCCCATCAAGCCACTGCTCAGCATTGGCCCTAACTCTGATGTCATACTAGATCACTTCAATCTTGGAGGCAAGCTCCTTCCATGCCTGTGCATATTGGTCAAGACCACCTAGGCCACCCATTGGAAAGAAAAATTGTGTGAGGCTCTGTGGAATCTCACCTTTGAGCAGGCATCCAATTTATCTTGGGCTCTTTTGGCAGATTTACAAGGTGAACACTTTCCTGCCCATGGTGCTAGGGTAAATATTTTACCCACTGACAATCAATTGGTGCTAACTCATTCCTAGCTGGCACATAGATTCACTTCACTTTTCTTTCAACTTCTCAGCATTGCCATGCTGTGCTGTATGTTGTTCATTGCCACCCTCATAATTATTCAGTAGATCTCTGCACCATGTGGTAATGGTACTTGCTTGAATGATATAAAGCCCTATGTCTTTTTTCTTTCTACTCACTTTGTTTCCTGATGGTCTCACAGATGTTTCTTGCCAACCCTGCCTCCACAGGAAGGTGCATTCAGCCTCCCATTTGCCACTGTGTGCAAGTCACTGTCAGTAAGGTGGTCCGTGAGACTTTGAATCTCACATGATGCCAGAAATCAGACCATTTCAAGAACAACTTGGACCAGGGTTTTGAGAAATTGGATGAAATCACAAAGTCTCTTGCTGTGAAGCATGGTAAGAGTGTTCAGCAAGTTGAAAGTGAACTTCACATTGGGTATTCAAAGCTACATGCCTGACAGTCTAAGATTAATGCATGGAATGTATTCTGTTGGAGGAAATGTTGCAAGGAGGCAGTGGCAGGCAATAATTCAACTGGTGCATATATTTCTCTTCACTGGCTATCCCCCTTCTCATTTGGACTTTTTTTTTTGCAGCCTCACAGCCTCAAAAACACAAAACTCTCTTGCATCTTGCCAAAGCCCACTGTGAAGAATATCTCAAACTTACAGAAGTGGAGAAAGAAGAAATAGTCAAGCAGTTTGCTGTAGTGAAAGAGGCAAAGGCCATTGGTTTCCATGTTTCTTCATGGTCAAAGGTCAATGATGTTACACAAACATTGAAAGCAGTCAAGAATGAGGTATCCTTCATTCTGTTTTTTTTTTCTATTTAACTAAATATTTCACAGCTTCATCAACTTAGGTCACATACCAGAATTGAAAGTATCTTATACTCAGCATGTGGGACAACCAACCTCAACATTCATGGTATCTCTTTTGCAACTGATGGCGCTGAAAATTTTATGGGATCTGTTCTGGGCATCAATGATCAAGATCTTGTCAGCAAGATGAGTGGCTTTGTGGTACAGGGCATCTGAGGTGTGTAGAGTAACTTCCAAGTATTCAATCATTAAGCTGATCCTTTTCCTCACATAGATGCAGCCAATAATCATCACAAGCATGTCTATCAAATCCTTGCATGCATCCATGACATCATCACCAAGGGATTGCATATGTCTTTAATCAGTGTCATTGGTGTCTATTACCTCATGCTGATTATATGATCATTCCAGGGAAAATCACTGGAGACCCTAATGCAAGGATGTAATGGAAGTATTACTTCCAGAATGTCATTTTGCACTACAAGGTGATCATTCAGGGCTGGCTGGATGATATCCCATTTAAAAATCTCAGTGACATGTCTTGTTTGCTCACTCAGCTTGAGGCATTGTACCACAAGTGGGAAATGGAGCAAGTGTATTGGAAACAGCTTACAGTAACTGAATACAAGGAGCTTCATAAGCAGCACAATAAGCAAATTGACTCCGGGGAAATCACGGAGCCAATGCATCATCCTTGCTCAGACATAGGCACGAAGTGCAAATACAATAATTCCAGAAACTTGACAACTGCTGGTCATAGTCACAAGAAATACAAAAGTGTAGCAATGATCGAGGACGACAGTACAGACAACAAAGATCAAGCCAATAGCAACATGCCACAGGCTTCTTCCAACCTGGCAGCCACACATAATCCTTCCCCTACCACTAGCTCCACTAATCCAAGTACCTCTGGAGCAGAGACTAGGACATTGCCTAGTGAAGCAACTACCACTAGCTCTGCTAATCTGAGTGCCTCTGAAGTAGAGACTAGGACATTGCCTAGCGAAGCAACTGCTACCCATGAGGCACCACCTAGTGCCTTAGATAGTGGAATGACCACAGACATTGCTGCCATGTCTGATAGGACATTCAGTGACAATTTGGAGGATTGGAGTACTCTACTTAATGACAAGATAAATGGTTTTGACTTCTCTACCATAGAGGATGCATTCTTCTCATTCAAATAGAACTATTTTCATATTGGTTAGATGGCAGCAGTGGCAATACATAATGACACTGAGCCTACTTATGCAAGCAATTATGAAATGCTCTGCAACTTGGACAACAGTGCACTCGTGGGATGAGAAATAGAAGAGAGAGTGCAATGAGGCTTGCAAGCAGGATGGAGTGTGATCAATGCAATGTCAACAACAAGCAGTTGTAGGGACAGTACCAAGATGAGAGGATGGCGACAAGAATAGGCAGGAATGGATGTAGGAAGTGGACAGGTGATAGCATAGAGGCTTTAAGCACTTTCAGAATGACCACATTTGGAACTCATACCCAGGGTGCTAAAGGATGTGTTGAGAGCATGTTGAGGACATGCACAATGAGACACAAGCAAGATAGAGCACACAGTGATGAAATGGGAGAAGGTGTAGGAATACAAATGGAATGCCCTCACTGAGGGTGGTGGCGATGGGAGTGTGTTGAGAGCACGTTGAGGATGTACATGATGGGACACAAGTGAGACAGAGCACACAGTGATGAAATGGGAGAAGATATAGGTGGAGATGACATGGGGAATGCAAATGGAGTGCCCTCACTGAGGGCGGTGGCAATGGGAGCATGTTGAGGGCACATTGAGGATGTACACAACAAGACACATGTAAGATAGAGTGTGCAGCAATGAAACAGGAGAAGAAGTAGGGAGAAGACTGGACAAACAAATGGAACACTCTCACCAACAGCAGTGGCAATGTGGATGCATTGAGAGTACATCACAGACATGTACAATGACAACAATAACAACAATGAGGGAGGGTGGGAAGGGGTGTGGGAAGATCGCAGGCAGTAGCATTGGGGATTTGACCATATTCAGCATGGCCACATTTGGATTGGAGACTGCCAAATTGATGCCAAAGTGGTCCTGGACAACCCGACTATGGTATAGAGGTTAGGAAGGGGTTTAGGGCAAGGTTTATTGCTGGATGTGGGAAATTCCTGGACCAGAATGGGACGGGTCTGTCATTGAAAATTGTCAGCCGTCAGATCAAAGGGCAGACTGGTGTCTTTATTTCGTTTTTTTTTTTTTTGCACATGCTCCTTATCGTTTGTAAAGAGGGGCTGCTGATTCTTCTTCTTATCGTTTTTTCACTGTTTCCTTTGTCACTTGCTACTTTCATTTCTTTCATGCTGTCGTTGTCTGTCGTGGGTGAACAAAGGTTCATCATCTGTCCCAGATGTCATTTTTGGTTGCTGACCGTTGGTTAATGCTATTGGTATAGGCCATTATTGTCTGCTTTCATTTGTGCCTTTTCTCCTTACCTCCTTGGCTGTCATTTGTCTTCAAGCTCTTAAACTGCAGTGTGTTATATGACCCAGTTAGAACTAATTGTTGTTTATTGTTCCTTAGGCATATGGCTTAGCTCCTTGTGCAGTTTTTGTTCATAGATAAAACTACAGTGAACACCATCGTGGTCTGTTGTGGGTGAATTGCAGTGTATTGTTTGTCGCGGGTGTCATTTTCAGTTGCTGACTGTTGGTTAATGGTGTCAGTGTAGCCTGTTATTGTCTGCTTTCATTTGTGCCTTTCCTCCTTCCCTCCTTGGCAGTTGTTCCTCTACAAATTCTTAAATTGTGGTGTGTTATACAACCTGGTTTGAACTGGTTGTTGTTTATTGTTCGTTAGGTGTATCGGTTCAGGTCCTTGTATGCTTGCTGTTTATAGATAAAACTGCAGTGCAGTGCATATGGCGGGCAGGGGCTGAGGTAAATGGTGGTGTCTCTTAATGCTAAGTGGGTCTATCAAGTTTCATTGGTTTTGGACAGTCGTGCTAAGCTGTTTCCCCAACTTCAGTGGATACATCACTGCTTGTTCATCATGTTCGTGATGTCGAAGACTCTTTGATGGATGTCAATGTTTCTTTCAGTTTTCTGTGTTGTGAATTTGGGTTTGTTGGATTAATGGAACACATGCTTTCTGCACAGTCCATTTATCCACATGGTCAGTTCTTGTCCATTTACATCGACTCTATTAGCACCTTTGTGGAGGAATATCAGTTTTTGACATATGATGACCTTTGTTGTCCTGCTTAGTCACATTCCCTCCCTTTTACGATGTGTTATCTTTGTCACGGCCTCTTGGATTTGCTGTGGCTTCATCGGGATTGTCAATGTTCCCCTATTGTTTTTCTCTTTGACTGACTGTGGCATGCTCAGCATAACATACGCTTGGTGCAGCTTGCTCCACCATGCCCCCCTGAACTGGCTGCTGAGGATGGAATAATACGTCAACACAAATCTCATGTGCGGACTCAAACTTATGGTTCTGTGGACGACACTGATTGTAGATGGTTGGCTAATGCAACATTGCAATGAGAATGTCGGTGTGGATTGGCTGATGAAAACATGATGCATGCTGCATCTGGTTCATTTCCAGAGCTTAAAAGTCGAGATGTGAAGAATGACATCGTGTGCAAATGGCAAGACCGTATAGCACTGTCTAAATTTATGGAGGCAGCTTGTGCTGTTTGCGCCTGGGCCTTTCATTCCTTGGAGCTTGTGGACTTTCAGCCTATGATCTCTGTTTTGCAGCTTTTGCAAAATGATTGTCTTCCATCCTGCTTGTTGCCCTTCACATATAACATTGATGTGTATAGGTGGGCGATTTTGTGTCCACAAGGCATGACATCGTTGCATTCCTTGGGCAGGTTGCAAGTCTGCATTGTTTGCCACAATGCATTACTTGTGAAGCTGGCTTGACAACTGAAATACACTCTTGCAAATCACTTGTACTATGGACTGGATCGGCTCCCTCATCATGTGTCCGACACTTTTCAACATGCCTCTCCTTTCAACTTGCTGTTGGTTGCACATTGTTGTTCATCTACTGTCATGCATCATTTTGTCCATGGGGGGAAATGAAGAGGGTATGTTCCAGAGGAATGTGCCCAATGGTTTAACAGGGGGAACATTGCAATCTTCCCATAGGAGTCTGGCCCTCTGCAGGACATTTTGCCTTCCAGTGGTGATGACATATGAGATACTCTATGTGTCCTTTTCACTGGGGGCACACATAAACCCACAATCGAAACCTTAAAGTGGTTCAGCCCTGTTCTCGTTTCAAAGAGTAAAGTTGAAACTATGATCAGGTTTCTGGTTGACAACAACAAGTGGTATCTTACTGCTGGTGTACATTTCAACCATGATAACTTGGCATTGTTTTTTAGTCTGTTGGATGGCGACTCTGATCTAGGTGTGCTACAATTCATGCAAATCGAGCATGCTGAGGATGGTCAGTCAACAAGCAATGTGGCAGATGAATGGAACAAAATCCAAAGTGACATCATCATGGACAATGTGGCTTATATGATGGGAGATTATTCACCTCATAGTTGTGAGTCAATGAAAGCATGTGCATTGGCTTACGCTCTGGACCAGAAACACTTTTTGAACTCACATGCTGGAAGCAATTATGTCTCCGAAAATCATCCAGGTTTCATGTCTTTTATGTTTCCACAGCTCAATCCATGGGGAATAGGAGGGTTTAACCATCCAGGCCGGACAGGATCTCAGTGTCTATTGTTTGAATCCCACATCAAATGCCTTCTCTGCCAATTTGATTCCCCTTTTGCAAGGGATCCAAATTTCACCTTTATTTGTTGGAATATCATTCGAAAACAGTCTGTCAGTTGGCACATGATATTTTCCATCAAAGCTTCCAATCATCTGCATATGGCACAGGAGGTGGTCGATCTAGCGCCTTTTCTCACAGATCTTGTCAACAAGTGGACAGAAAATCCATTTGCAAGGGCAGCATCAGATATAGAACAACATGCCATCAGCCTTTTGCAGAAATTGCAGGTTGCCACAAAACACTTAAAGGGTAGTGCAGGTTACAAGTTGTGCCAACGGAATGAGATCCATTCACTCATTCATCACTTCTCCACTCCTGCTCTCTTTCTCACTCTGAACTCCCACAATATTTCATCCCCACTGTTGGGATGTCTAGGTGGCATAGATGAAGATTGGTGGCGAACAATGACAATGTATGAACACTCTGTTTTCATTGCAATCATCTGGATGCTGCTGCATGAGCTTTTGATGCTCAAATTTCGGTGTTTATTGACATCATTGTACACTATGGCAAAGGAAGTGGGTTGTTCGGAACGTGCAAAGCTTTTTATGGTATGATTGAAGTGCAAGGACAAGGAACATTGCATTGCCACATGCTACTATGGTTGGATGGTAATCCACACCTGCAGGAATTACAAAATTGAATGGCTGAAGAATCCAAATACCATGACATGGTGTTTTCATGGGTTGAGGATAATATCAGTTGTGAGCTTCCAGGCATGACTCAACCATTGAATGTTGAAAACACTCAGTCATTGCCACTACAGGAAGGTGACGAAATGGATTCACAACTTGAGCATTCCCCTCAAATTGCCAAAATGGATAATGAGAGTTTTTCCCATGAATTTAGAGAGTTTGTTCGCTGTCTCACTATCAAGTGCAATTGGCATACACATGTTGATATGTGTTTTAAGCATCTCAGGAAGGGCAAGGCTCGCACTGATGCAAATTGTCAGATGCATATAAATGGACATACACACGCATTTACAGAACTGGACAAGGAAATGCTTTCCATTCAGCTGTGGCACTTGCATCCCTGGATCAATAATTATAATGATGTCATGTTGTTTCTCATTCAAAGCAACATGGACATCAAGTACATTGGTTCCAGTCCGGCTGCAAAGGCATTGGTATACTACATTACCAAGTACATTACTAAAAGCAACTTGAAGATTCATAGTGGCATTCAGACTTTGCAGGCAGCTATCAAGAGTCATACTGAAAAGTTTCCTGATGATGACTTATCCAGTCAACCATTTCAGGATTGTAATCTTGTTATGAAATGCATGAACACTCTTATGGGCTGTCAGGAGATTTTGCATCAACAGGTTATGAGTTACCTCGTTGGAGGAGGTGACTTTTACACCAGTCATCACTTTCACCCCTTCCATCTCCACAAATTTCTTTCAGTACTTGATGTCTATGAATGAACTCGGTGCAACGACAATGAAGGTGTTCATGTCAGTGAAGATGAAATCATCGAAGGAGTTGAGGAAGAGATTGTCATTGATATCTTGTCTGGAAATCCTGCTATTTCAAGTGATCTGTTGGATTATTGTTTCCGGCCTGTTGGTTCTCCATTTGAAGCCATGTTGGTTTGGGAATTCATTGAGCATACTCGAAAGGTTGGTACATTTGTGCTTTGCTGCATACCATTTGATCTGATTGTAGTTGTTTATTTTGCTAGGTTTGTAAAGCGAACAAGTCTGGCAAGGCTGAAACATTCTCTGAATCTGAGAATGACGATGAAGCTGTTCCCTCCCCTTGTAGATGTGGATGTCCTCATGTAACTCAGCATCATTTCTCATTGGACAATCACCCTCAGAAGGCAAACTCATAGATTGAGCATCTGTTCACTTGTGGTCTTGCCCGTTATAATAGGCAATGCCATACCCAGAAGAACCAGTGTCTCTGTTGATGACGACAAGTTTTATCACTTTATGCTTTTATTATTCAAACCATGGTGGTCCTTCAATGATCTGAGACACCCGGGTGAAACATGGACATTGGCATTTCAATGGACCATCCTCTTGCCTTACTGCATGGAACTCATCCTCAACATGGAAGTTGATTCTGAATGTCATGATGCTAAGGTAGATCTGTCATCTCAACTGGCCGCTGCATTACCACAAAGTATACATGAAGACAATGATGATGGATGGATCCTGATTGATGGCAATCCACTTTGTCAAATCCTTGCTTCGGATGCTAAACTCAATGATGAAATGTGCTCTTGGGCACTGGATGACTGTGACCTTGATGGGCTGGACAACCAATTGATGGAGCATCTTACTGACAATGAGCAGGAAGTTTACAAAATGGGACAAAGACACTTTTCAACAAAGGCTGGGAAACGATGGGCATCTGAAACACTCAGTGATAGCACCATAATCAGTGAAGACCTTGAGCCATTGATCTCCCAACAAAACCGATTCATGGCACATGAAAAGAAGAATAAGCAACCATGTCATTTGGATGATGATGGTAACTCTTTGCCTAGCAAATGTCATTGCCTTGTCAACCCTCAAATCTCTGTCACACACTTGTTGGACTCTGCAACCTGAGCCCATATATGCCTCTATGATGACACATGCCAAGGTTTTGGCTGCTGTTGAAGATGTTCACACTAAATTCTCACTCAATGAAAATGAAGAGCAATCCCACACATTTCGGATTGCTGCAGAACATTTTGCTTTCAGTATGATGGATCAAATGCTGCTCTTCATCACAGGAATTGGAGGCTCAGGCAAGAGTCACATCATTAGGGCAATCATTGCTCTTTTTAAGCATTGTGGTTGTCTTGAAAATTTACATACTTCTCAGTGCACCTACAGGAAGCACTGCCATACTTATCAACAGATACACTATCCATGCTTTGACATTCCTACCTGGAAAGGAGTCTAATCGGAGGCAGTCAGACCTGAAGTCAATCTGGGGAAAGGTTCAGTATCTGGTGTTAAATGAAGTCTCTATGATATCTGCCAAGCTCCTTTGCCAACTTTCAGAACAAATCACTGCAGGAAAGCAGGGCGATCCTGGCACTTCCGGGAAGCTGTTTGGCAGTGTCAACATAATATTTGCTGGTGATATAGGGCAACTGCGACCTGTTGGAAGTTGTGCATTATATGCCTCAGACTTACTCGGTCAATTGGCTACTTCAACAATGGAAACCATAAAAGGCCATCAAGGTTTATTTGGTGCTTTTATCTGGCAACAACTCATACATGTTGTCAAATTAAGGAAGAATATCAGAGCCATAGAAGACTCAAAATATGTTGACCTTCTCAATCGAATTTGTATTGGAAGGGGATCTGTCCTTTCCAAAGATGGTTTGAGCAACTATGATATCTTGAAAACATGTATGCTTGACAAATTATGCATGGAACTTCCGAATGAATATGAAGCACTATGCAATGCGCCTGTTGTTTTTGGTGAATGCTGTTTATGGGATGTTTACAACAATCTAAAAGCACATGAGTTCGCCAATAATACAGGCCAGGAGTATCAAGAATATCTTGCAATCAACAAAATTCAAAAGCAGGTTGTGCACAGGAACAACTGTGTTCATTTGTCGTACGTCAGAACTAAAGAGGCAAAGGAATCATTAGGACGATTACCCTTGATACCTGGGATGTCAGTTATGATCATGGAGAACCTGTCAATGGAGAACAAGATTGTCAATGGCACCAAGAGAATGTTGGAAAACATTGTGTACAGACAGGTAGAGGAAGGAAGAGAAGCCATGTGTGCATACGTAAAAGTCCCATCTTCCCCAATTGTAGTCAATGGATTGCCCCAATTGGTTGTGCCCATTTTTCCCCAAAGCGTTCAGTTCACACACCGAGTATCACACAGGAAAAGTTTCCAGGTGAATTGAATGCAACTTCCCCTTGTTCCTGCTTGGGCTTTTACAGATTATAAAGTCCAAGGTGCTTCGATGGACACAGTGATTGTGGATCTAGTGAGTGCATGCAGCATTCAAAATGCCTATGTGATGCTGTCTTGGGCAAAAGGGCTTCAAAAGCTTGCTGTCTTTCAATGGTTTTCCTCTCATCATGTTTTTTCACATCTTCAACAAGATCTTCAAACAGAGCTGCAACAGATTTTGAATCTTGACTGCAAAACTCTTGAATGGTATGGTCATCATAATCACAGTGATGTTCTATCATAGCTGACATCCCATGACTCTAAATGTACACTTGCCTGTTCTTGTAGTCTTCCCACACACTGACAATGTTTAATAACAGTGGACTCTATACATGGTGTAACTCATCTATGAAAGTGGTGAAACTGAACACTACTTGTGAAATTCTTATGACATGCAAAGACAGCTGCTGTTTATTGTGATCAGCTTTTGCAACAGCTACATTATACTTCTCATGATTATGGTGACTTGTGATCAGGAATGCCAAAAAATACTGTACATGCTTGCTATGGAACATAGTGTGATAAATAAGAGGTGCTGTCTAGCAGCTTAAACTTTGACATTGTATTTTAACGCTCATGCTCTAGGCTGATGAGAATGAGAAACTTGTAGTATCCTTACTGTCACGTGGGCTCCTATCATAGTCACACTGTGCCAAACAAGAGGTATTTACACCCATTACATCTTTTGTTCTTATCCCCTGTCAGTCAACTACTCGTCCCCTCTTCCCTATCCTCTACAAGTTTATGTTCACACTTCAGCATTCAAGGATGGCAAAGCATGACAAGCATCCTACTAATGAACAACTTCAAACCAAATGATGAAAGTGCATTTACCCAACTCTATTCATGCAATGTTGAAGCTCACCACAATGTATAGAGATGTTGCTGATGCTGATACAGCAATCACTGCCAATAAAGGGAAAGAAACAGTCTGGACAGGGCAAACATCTGAAGATGACAATGGTTAAGTTCTCCATAACCCCTAAACATTTCAGCTCATGCACATGATAACATAGATTTTTCTGCACAAACTGACACTACCAAAGAAGCTGGGGGTAGTGGAGGCGATCACAGACAAGACTTGTCAGATGCTTATAGCAGCAAACTAGAAATGCTCCATGACAGAGAAGGTGCTGAAGGTCCTAGCATTCAGCAAGAAAAGAAATTGAAAAAGGTTATAGTGAAGCATGATCCTCAACCAACTGGGTGGGCAGTAGCTGTCCAGAGTATCATCCTGAAACCCTCCCTCATGCTTGTTGACAACCACCAGGTAGCTGACTACACTGACAAGCTTCTTAAGTATGTACACGCTTTGCCCCATTTACCTTTCATTGGAAGTTTAGTGCACTAACAATAAACTGTATCACAAATGTATCAACACCTTGTCAACGTTTGTCAACAAAGGTGCTCACATATATGCCCTGGGAAAGTTACTGCCTACTGTGACATGGGGGACTTATCAACCCTTATGAGACCATTGATCTGAGCTGTGCAATCCAGTGACAAACAAGCCAATCAATATCTGGACCGTTGGACATGTTGCATCAGCTTGGTTCCATCGAAACGGTGAACCAGAGAAATACAGTGGCTCAAAAAAGTGTCCCAATGTTTGGCTATTTTGCGAAGAGTTGACATTTGCAAAAGATCCAAAAGGTGTTAGCTCTAACCCTTGCAGGGTCATCAATAGCCCTAACCCTTGCCCTGAATCTGAGCTCTTGGTCATGTGATTTGGTTGCCATGGCACTGAGATATAACCATATTAAAATGACATGTCATTGGGAC
>JBBPQN010000091.1:0-29793 GCA_038092575.1 Boletus subluridellus | reverse complement strand
ACTGAAGATATCCGCATTCCGCGAGGGAAATAAAAATAGCAACGCGCTGGAGTCCAGAGCGTTGTACTCTGTTCCTGGAAAGTTTTTACAGGACTGAAGAAATGTTGGTTGACACGCGCCGCGCTGGGTGAATCTCGTTGACTGTTTTGGGTTCCGTTCCCATACGTGGTATCACCCCTATATATTTTCGTGACGCGGCGCCAGTCTCGTTGCAAAGAGCTTTATATAAATCAAAAGCCGCATGGTAAGAAAGGGGTAGGATATTCGGTAAGACGGGGAGTTGTAAAAATAGGAAATGATCAGGTAGTTGCATAGGTTAAACGTTTAGACCTCAATGGTCTTGCGACCCCACCCCCAAAGCGATCAAAACCCTTTCAGCAGCAGCCTCCATTGCTGCACCACGAGAAGGTCCATTTCCACGACCCCACTCCACCTCGTTCACTGTATATGAAGCTTTGGTTGCAGAGAGGAGCAATTAGATGATTGCACGCACGGTACGCGATCGCCTGCCAGGTAGGCAGGTTATCAGGGCCTTCGTGCGACGTTTCCCAAGTCAACCGGCGACGTGGGTCGTCTCTGTAGACATCCTGTAAATAGTTGTTCAGGGTCTGACGGTGATCTGCCAACATATCTTGGTGAGGAAACGATCGATAGCGAATGACGCTCCTACTTACGAGTAGTTTGTTCCATCGCGATGTCGAGAGTGATACTATCCGTTTTCTAAGCAGTTGAGGATAATCAGTCTCACAAGGTGCCATGCTCCTTATATTCTGCAGGCCCGGCTGTGCAAGCATTTTTTTGCATGGTCAGGATGGAAAATCTACAGGTTGGCAGGTCAGAGCGGGTGAACCCTTTGGTAACCGGTTTATGAGCGGACGACGCGACCGTTTGCTCCCGAATCCGAATTCTTGCGTCACTGTAGCGATGCTGAAAAGAAGTCCGAAGAACACTGATTAACGCTTACTAGTGGTTTACATTTTATCTCCAGGCGCTAGCACTGGAATCCACCAAGCTGTAGAGAGATATTAAAGCACCGCAAGGAGGATGATGGTTGCGAGGAATGTAGGCATTCGCCCGCTTAGTCAAGTTGCGTCGTTGGCTGAGACTGAGGGACAAAACAATTTTTGCTTGCATTGATGGCCATGGCGAAACGCCGTGAAAGGCGTCTATGTCCTCCACATGCTGTGCGGGTAGGCAAATAAGCACCAGAACTATAATCAGAATCAAGATACACAAACAATCGCTAGAAATGAAGTACTGAGTTCGTGCTTCCCCACTCAGTCCAGTCATGCGTACGACCGTGATTGAGATAGCTGTACGTTATACCTGCAGACATTTGTTACGTAATCATATGGTACGTACTTTCAGTCTCTGGGCTCCTGGCAGCAACGCTTGCAAATCACCTCAGTACTCAGGTTTGGACAGAACTCAAGATAGCTGCGCCGTTGGTTAGTTATTCAGGTTCTCCTAAATACTGCTATTTCATGCCGCCATGCTCTTCAGACCCCGCTCCGGATGTTCAACGCGCATTCCACATGTTCGCGCAATCATTGACTACTTGACCAGACTACGCAGCGAGGGCAGCTCATGCCCACCTAGATTACAAACTGCATGACTTTCAAACGACACCGCCTCGTCTCCAGATGCACCAGATCCCGGGTCAGTTATTTATACCATGGCGTCCCAGTGGCCTGCGCCTTGGAGGAGCAAATAAGTGTCTAGGAACGTTTCCGCAAGCATGTAGCTTCTCCGTCTACTCCCTCCCGTCTCAGCCGATCTAGATGAATGCGTACCTGGAAGAGAATTCCTACACAACAGATGGTACTTTTCAAGTGGCGGGCAATTACTGGAGCGCCGCCCGGGGTTTCCAGGTCCTTCTCTTGGACCCTACCTTTGACAGTGCTTGGAGCGATCTTATGCAGATACCCGACATGAAGTCCTCGTGGTCACTTCCTTTCTCTCGCTTCTTCGCACCAAGCAGTTCGATCGATATTGCGTGTAGAGAGCGCGCCTTGTTTCATGCAACTTGGCTATTTCGTGTATTATTCCCCAAGCATAATGGCAACGCCGCGATCATGGAGGGCGCACACCTACAGAAGCATTCAGCTCCGCCTAGCATTGCCTTTGGACAATACCGCCATCGTTAATACTTTCTCGATGTCTCCGCCGCTAGACGGTATAAAGATTACTGTTCGACTATGGGAGCCTACCAGGTCAACATAGAATGTCCCGTGGTACGTATTTTCCTCAGCTTCTAGATGCGTTCATTCGTGCTCATCGTCTTAGCCCAAGACCCCATCGTTGCGCTGAACAATTGTAGGTCAAGCAGGCTCCCGCTCAGTGAGGCATCCTAAAAAAATCTTGCTATCCAGACCTACAGTCCGTAGGACGGGCTGCTGCACTCAGCTGGAAGGATTCAACGAGCGGGCTAACACACAGTCCGGAATGGAAGTCCGTATGCAAAAGTGAACATTCCTCTTCGGTGTCGTGCGCATTGTCTGATAGATTTATGCAGTTTCTGGGAAGGAGTATGGGGTGGGTATTGGAACCCATAAACACCTTGCACGTGGTGCAGCGGCGGCACTCGCTCTAGAGGCACTCAAACTTGAGGCTGAGAGCGAGCGCGGGTGACGAATTAGACTGATTCTCAGTGTCACCATCGGACAGCGACCTGACTGACCCCAAATTTCTGCGTTCTCTGTTTATTTATTTTTCTCTTGTCCTCTCCCCCCCCACATCTAGCCCCCAGGACTCTCCGTTACACTGCATCCCACTCTGTAGCTTCACACCTAGCTCAAGTCCTGGACACTTGTTATCTATTCATGCGTCATTGCGTTGTTCAGACGTGGCCGTGAAAGGACTGACATTAGCCTGTGAATCAGCATTGGTTGAATGGCGTGATATGAACTACACGCACATTTGAATCCGAGGCGGCTGCCAGCCTCAACCCATGTACGTGTGACGAGTGACTAGTGACTGGCAAAGCACGTTGCTAAATTAGTTGTGGCTTGTTGAGCGTAGTTTTACTAGCTAAGATTATCGTTGTGGTGACTTCTCAAGTCACCGGTACCATACTCCTCCTTGACCCCTCTCGATCACTGTGGCAGAGTTGTTCTCTGGCGCTGCATACGACTAGATGATAGATAACCGGACGAACCCAAGCTGTCACCATCGTGATCATCGGAAAGAAATCTCCGCTTCATCCCTCCACATTTCGGCTTGCGTATCTACAGATCAACGGCAACCGCGACTCGACCAATACAGCTGCCGAGGTCTCCTTTCAGGTTGCTGCGCGTTTACCTCGTGTGACGTGATCTATCACGGCCGCAGGGATGGGACACCCCTGCCATAGTCGACATATCGAGATCAGTCCCAACATCAGATATAGTCCCGGAGCAACATTCCCATGAAAGGATACCATAAACTATCCCTCCGATCTTTGTTTGTCCGCTCAACTCCACCTCTTTCAGGTACTCTGACATGCCCACATAGCACAAACGGCGCACTAAGATCTTATCGGTGTGCATGTCGTCCGTGGTCGACGGAGTACGTAACACGTTCCATCGACTCTCCTGGAGGTTTGTATTGACGATACCTATGTCGGATCGGTCACTGTCCTCCGTGGCGATGACTCCGTCAATAGATGTCATGGTTCCGATGTTACTTAGCTGATGGATTATCAGCCAGGATGAATGTGCCTCCGCCGAATAACTCATTAGTAAGTCCTGGTTGGCAAGCCCCGGTTTTCAAACGAGGTGTTCAAGTAAGTTATCGATCAAGGAGATCTGACGGCGCTATGCTGCTACGCACCTTCTCCAACAGTTTCTGATCCAGAAAGCGGTCTCGTGACAGTACCTCATCAACCGGTGTTACATCACCGAACGGTGCAACCATGTCTGCATTCGCCGATAAAATGAATCCGACTTAAATACGACAGTGGGGACGGTTTGTGAAGGACACCCAAGCCCATTCATCATCACTATCACAACTTTATTTCTCGACTTTAGTATTTCCCCTCCATAACATGGCTAATGGAAGTAAGTCAAATATTATCTTTGATTACTGGCACAGAAACTCACAGAGTTGTAGGATATGTCACGGCTCTCCATAATTGTGAGCTGCTTGATCATTGGGTGTGGGGGTATTCAACCTCATTGTGATGTAGACCTCCAAGGACGTAATGAGCAACACTTGCTGAGTTGGAAAGAATCCAATGAAGGTCCTCCAAATGCCTTGGTATGGACTTCAGTGTGTAAAGGTATGCGATTGGGTGGAGATTAAAACGGTGAAATAGTTTTACAATATGTTTTGTTTTTAGTTAGGGGTCAGGTGCTCGGAAGTGGCACCGCTGGTCAAGTTCGCACTGCCAGGGAGCAAGCGGCGCAGTCCGCCTGTCAGTCGTTAGGGATTCCAGCGTAACTTGTTCTCTACAAGATAATACTTGGTGCAACCAATAAACTAGCTTCAATCTATAATTTGAGGGTCACTGGTCAGCATCGCGGAGTTTCCAAATAGGGAAGACTGCGACCGAAGAGCTTCGCAAATCGCGCCATAGCTAAGCAGTCCCGCCATTGCCCTGCTCCTCGAAGCTTGAATCTTGAGTGACGGAAGAAAAGGCCTCATAGGTTACCCGATGTCTCGACGTCTGACACCATATCTTTTCGCTGGCGCGTTGGGTGCGGTCTTCACAAAACTGAACCATTCAGCTAGCTAACTCTCCGCCCATCGCCATTTCAGGCGTTGCCTCAGGCGTCTACATTTTCAAACCATTCTTTGAGGAAATCGCTGCTACACAGTGCGCACTTCATTTGAGATCTAGCGGAAGAACCGTACTAATTTTGGTTGCCAGAGAAACCCGAGACGCAACAGGAACAGTCAAACCCACAGACCAACCGCAATCCGACGCCACTCCTCAGGGAGGCAAATAGAATTTGCCTCCGAAATTTGCGTGTAGTCTCTGTCTACTGGGTGGAGCGATGGCTTGTGCGCAATGCTAATATTCAACTCACCAAGTCGTTGCCTCAGCTATTCTATATCGAGCGTCGTGTTCGTCATGTGGCCTTCAAGGAGGGTGTAAGGGTACACTATCCGAGCAGATCGCTACATCATAACCATACACATGGAATGTTTTAGTTACGGATTCGCATTCGATCCTAATAAACGCGGTATGTATTCCCGCTATCTCCACGACTGTCGGCGCACTCGCATCCATACGCTATACGCCTGCTTACCGCCGATCGACATCCATTCTCGTCACTCCATTAGTGCTACTAGCTATGGCGTCACGGCGTTCCCATATCTGTCACACATTTTTCAACAGGAATCCGACTATCAGGGGATGAGATCCTCACCTGCAGAACAGTTTCGCCTAGGAAGATCATCTCTTTGCGAGTCTCTTCGACAATGAGGTCCTGAATTTGCAGCCACTTTTCGCCCTCACCGCCTCCACCTCCGACTCGGAGATGAACCTTCCAGACCGTATTCTCTTTATCACGCGTAGTTCCCGCTACAGATTCGTGAACAACGTTGGCGATCAGATCGTAGACTGTGGGCGGATGCGAAGGTGGCGCATCGAGGTCTACAAACAAACCATGTCGCCCAAGATCCGAACGGAGATGGGGATGATCAGCAACGTTATTACATGAAAGATCGACGAAGCGTACATTCGCGGAAATCAACGCCCCTGAGCGGAAAGGTGACGATGGTAGGGTTTTTCTCTTCCACGAAGGCATTCTTGGTGAACCGCTTATAGTGGAGGATAATATATCGTGGGAGACGCTGACATTTGTATCGCCTTAGCTGACCTGCCGACTCCTTTGATGGTGCGTGACTATAAGTGACAGATGAAGCGTGTCCAACATGAGGAGTTTACCTGTGTGGTGACGCCATCATATTTGGCCAGCACGGAATGTACACTAACCTGTGGGATGATGTTTTTCTCGAATGCGTCCTGGAACAATGGTGGCGGCGGAAGATCAACTGCCAGGAAGAGGAACGGAGATACCGTTGACTTGATGTCTGACGCGCGGAAATCATAAATCAGTATGAGCATGATTCGTGATCTTAGTGCCCCAACCTCTGTCAATATCGAATTTCGGCTTTTCGTTTCCAGCTTCGTCAGGGCGTACGAAGACTTGTTGCGTCTCTACGCGAAGCTCTCCCTGGAAAGTCGAGAAGATTACGCCTGTGCAGGTTATGTATCACAGACACTCGGCGGTGGCTACAACCAGGACTCACTCGAGTTCTTCTTCTTCGTACCGCCCAGATCGATGTGCAAACGATTAAGAAACCAACCAAGGAATTCGACCGGATCCCCTTGTTTCTCTAATGAGAATTTTCCAGAACTGGCACGATTCACTTCCTGCAGGAACTCATGTGGGCTGACTTGGCTCTTGAAAAGCCGCGGATTCCATATTTTCTTAGCAAGTGTTGCAAATCTCTTGACAAGCTCCGTTTCTTTCCCCTTGAAATCTGATAGGAGCAAGTAGTCTCGAAGTGGAGGGACATGAAGGAGAGAGTGTATGATGACATTCATATGATCATTACGCTTGATGTTGTTTAGACCAACGTACCCTCGCGAATAGGGTTTGTGTGTGAGGTCGTAGGATGGTTTGGAGAAGTAAGAGGCAGAGGAGAGGTTCGCTATCGATGTTTTCGTAAATTTGGGATTCAACACGAAAGCAATATCTTCGAGTGAGGGATCGGATACAAGATAGCCATCTGGGAGTACGTAGACCTGATAGTCCACTAGGGTGAATCGCCGCTACACGTGTGAGGAGTGTAATTGACCTTTGTTGTCTCGAGATTGATGAACACATGATGGTCATCGTGAATGGAGTGAGCATAAGCATATGAGCTGCGACCACGGCCTTGGAAATACTTTCCGCAGACAAGGCAGCCGTATATATTAATATTGGAAGTCGAGACTGAGCACACTTTCTCAAAATCAAAGTCAAGCAAGGCCCGGTTAATCTGCGAAGAAGAATGAGGGAGTATCGGGAGCCGAGAAGGCGTGCTGACATACGGTGTCGAGGTATAAGTCCGATGCCTTGTGCTCATATGCGGAGGCTGTAGCATCTAAAGAGTACTGGTCATCTTCAACATCCGACCCAGGAACGGGTAGTGTATTTCCGTCGAACTTGCTGCTGGGCGCGTGGCTATGTTCCTCGGAATCCGACATGGCCGGGCTGTCCTCTAGCCTGGTTCGTTTGCTCGGTGGTTCGCCATCTGAGTAGGTGGGCTGTCTTGGAGACAGTGCAAGGTTGGAGCCAGACATACTTCGAGGAGATCGTGAAAGACGTCGGGCGCGTTAGTGTCTATGAGTGATTACATAAGCTACCTGCCAAAACAAATTAATGTCTGCCCGACTGAGTGTGCTCGCTGTTGGGATGCTCTCCGGCACTCGTGCTTCGTTGCGCGCTCTGTCTCGCTCGACGCGTTCAAAAGTTTCCGCGTTTTCCTCGACAACGGGCGTCCATGTAGCTCCTCAACCAAAGCCCTCATTAACACTGGACCCAAGTTTAAAGTCGTTGCTTCACGATGTTGACATATCTTTGATGCCCAAGCATAAGGGAACAGAAGAGCCAGCCTCAACATCTGCGCGAGAGCTGGAGGCACTTGAAAACGACGAGGGCGAAATAAAATACTATGACATGGATCACGAAGACTACCCAATTGAGGAACCTGCACGACGCAGGGAGGACCGTAAATCACCTGCAGCCCGGTTCGGCAGCGACGGAATCAGCACTGTGGTTTTACCCCCTGAACTTCAGCGCTCGGTCACTGCACTCATCGAGGGTATGTTTTTATTGTCATTCTCGTACTCGAATTCAATGATCGTGTATAGGTGCAAACAAGATACTGCTGCACAGTGACGCAAAACGTTTGTTTGCAGGACAGGATAACTCGGGAGAAATTTGGTCTACAGCGTACAATGTGGAATACAAAAATCGTCGACAACGTTATCAGCACTCTGCGCGCGATGGAACTGCATTCGCGTCTGTCATCCTCCCCGCCCATTATTCTGCCATATATGCGGTGTTGCGTCACGTGAAGCATAGATTAGGAGCATCATGGAACGTGGATAGGGTCATTGATTGGGGTTCTGCCACCGGAAGCGGTCTCTGGTAGGGTCTGCCACTAGTGGATGTTGGACTGATCATGAGGGTTCTGTAGGGCAGCGTTGAACGTGTTTCAAAAACCTTCCACGACCCCAGGAGAGGGTCCACTGTTAGCCAACTCCACCGTTGTCACGTACCTTGGTCTGGACCAGCGTGAGGGTCTCGTGTCGATAGCCAAGCAACTTCTGCAAAGTAAATGCTTGTGCTTCATCCATTTCATTCAAAGTTGCTGAAGTCATTGCACAGAAACCGAGCTTGGCGCATTGTGCGCCATGTGGAGAAAGTCCTTTCACGAAGAATACCGCGTAGATCCTGCCGAGGGTCATTCTACAATTGCCCTGTCAGCATTCATGCTGTCTGCACAACTTTCCCCTCTCGCCAGGAAAAATATGGTCAAGGAAATGTGGGACAGTGGTGCACAAACGATCGTATGTCCCATGTTTTCTACATTAACTAGCAAATTGATCGTAGGTAGATTCTCATCGACCATAACTCGCCTGCTGGTTTCCAAAATATTGCGGCAGCTCGTAGTGTTTTGCTCGACTTGGGTCGCAAGGAAATCGACAACCCCGAAATGTTGAACCAGCCTTTTCAGGGCTCACATGTCGTCGCACCCGTAAGTCGCAGACTTGCATAACGTGAACCTGTCGTGAATATTCTTTGCTCTTCTCCTTTCTGCATCACTTTTCTGTCCATTTCCCCGCATTTGAAAAATGTGACGTCGTCTCCACATTCACCGGTCTTTTATGATCCAGTGCCCACATGATCGCCCCTGTCCCCTCGAACATTCTGGCCCTTTGGGTCTAGTCTGTGGCTTTTCTCAACGCCTGCAGCGCCCCACGTTTGTTCGGCGCACGAAACATGCAAAACAAGGGCACGAGGATATCGGCTACTCATATGTTGTCATTCGGCGAGGACCGAGACCCGATAGCATAATTTTAGGTGCAAGAGGACGACCGGTGGGAAGGATAGGAGGAGTGGAGAGGGAAGCGATAGAGCGAGCGAAGATGGGGACAGGTGTGCTAAGGGAGTTGCAACGTGCCCATGAACATGGGCATGATCGTACCTGTATCGACCCGCAATCACCGTCATCTTCGGTGTCAGCTGAGCGGTCCACATCCCTGCATGCCCGATCGTTGCCACCCATCGACGTCAATGCCGTCCCCGCGGATCGAGCGCAAGCGCAAGCTCGTGTGCCTGTGGATGACGGTGTTGGTACAGGCGCCGTAGAGGTGCTTGGGCGGGTGGCGAGCGCAGATGCTGCGTCCTTCATGTCGCCTCGTGTTGATGTGCGTTCGTCGGACGAAACTATGGTGCGAGCGCAGGCACAAGTCCTCTCGTCACTAGCATCAACATCAACGCCACTAGCGTCTGTACAAATACTTGCTTCCACATCAGAACTTCCCCAGTGGGCAGGATATGCGGAAACCGAAACGGGGCCCGAGACTGCGCCCGAAGAGTTCGAGTCGCCGTCAAACCTCGAGGAGGCTCTGAGGAGCGAGGCATACGGATGGCCGCGTCTCGTGTTCTCACCGCTCAAGAAGAGCGGACATATCATTATTGATGCATGTACGCGTGAAGGTTTGTGCCCTGCCCCTATTCCCACCGTTTTTCCCGTCTATCAGATCCCGTCATTTCTCGAGATGAAAGCGATGGGCTAATATTCATGTTTTTGTTTCAATAGGAAAAATAATGCGGCTTACGATTCCAAAATCGCAGGGTAAACAGGCATTCTACGATGCCCGCAAATCTTCGTGGGGCGACATTTTTCCTCACCCATCTAAGAATAAACCTATTGAACGTTTCCAACCTGCCGACGAAGGAACCACCTCGAAGCAACAAAGCATCCAGAACGCGAAAGGATCAGACGTTGGGAAACGATCAAAGGGACGAGACAAGAAAGACAAGACACACCAGAGAAGTTATGCCGCGCTTGACGATACGCTTCGCAGGGAGCAGAAGGCGAGGTGGAAAGCTTCTAAGAAAGACTTGGCTTCCGAGAACGACGAAGCTTCGCGGCTCGTTGATTCAAAGGCAAGAAACGTACATCACTACTGAACTACCTACGCCACCAACTCCGAACGTGTTGGCCTTCGAACTCGCTTATCCTGCTCCAACTTTCCCACTTCCCTTTACTCTATCACAGATCCCCACTTACCACAGGCTTACCACAAGAGCGCACACACACATTGATCGCTAGATAGATATCGCACTATTCTATTATTCGATATAGGTATATTGTCTGATCGTTTTATCGGAAGTGCACATCCCCCGACGTCCTTGCCAAAACAGTCGAGATACAGATAGATGGAGTAGGATGATAGATCAAAGAAAGCCGGCGCCGACAGAAAATACTCCTTTCCTTGTTCACATAATCTGATCGGCGTTCCTAATTGAACGCTGGTACCAAGCTGTACGAGCGTCATCCAACTCCACTCCACCATATTGGATTTGTCCGGCCATCCATCAAAGGTCCTTTATCTGAATACCGGGCGCTTGGGTTGAGCTGAGAAGTATCCGAGTGATCGCATTGACTGCAGGGAGAAATCTCCGTCAGTCAATTATAGTTTGCTCAGATATAGGGATAACAAATGGTGATGTCGTCGATCGGCGACCAAATGGAAGCGACCATGAGTGAAAAAGGGCAAATTGCGACAGGGTAGTCCGATCCGGTTGATCAAAGAAAGGGGAAGAAGGAATCGGTGAAGGGCAGGAAAAGGATTCGTCCAAAGAGTAATGTTGAACTAATACCGTAACACCGAGCAACTCGGAAATGGATGTGAATGGGGGGTGATGATGCAAGAGAACCGAGACGAAGAGATGGTGAGACAAGGGACGCGCGAAAAAAAAAGGAAAGAATGCACACATGAAATACGCACCGGGCTTAACACTCTTACTGCTGTTCTTTCCCTTCTGAGCCTTAGCCTCAGCCTCTGCAATAGCATCCTTGAGGTTTCCCGTGGCGCGTTTCACGTTAAGAACAAAATGTTTGACATTCCTCGCTACATCCTCGACAGGGAAATGCAGCTAAAGACTTGGACGGGAATCAGTAACCAAAAAGAAAAGGCAGGAGAGCTGGAACAAAGAACAAACTCTCGTAAACTCACCCACCTTTCCGATGGGCATCCCGATATTTCCTGTCTTGTCACCTCTCCACTCGGTTGTTCCCTGTAGCCTTTGAATATACCCCTCATGATCGTCCGTGACTATTCCTCGTTTCATGAGACCACGAGGACCGAAGATATGACCCAGTTTGCTACTAATGCTACGGATGAGGGATGGCATGCAAAGGACAATCGTGCAATTGTTGTGTTTGCCTTCCGCGACCTGTGGTCGATGCTCAGCAACGGAAGGAGAGACAAGACGAAAGAACAAACGGCATCAACTAGTTCTAGTCCACCGACGACATGGGCACCAGCTTTTTTGGCTTCGTCTGGTTGCCGGCCACCCGCAAAAACAAGGATGCGGTACTCTTTTATTGGCTTGGCTTCTCGAGGAAGGTCGATACGACCAGTAGGTATAGGTGCACCACGTGACATACCTCATACGTCGCGTTGGATCGCGCAACTTCAACTACCTGATGGGTCAGAACGCGCCGAGTGAGCGACATCGGACGTGCAATGATAGAAAACCTGCGCGAAGGACAGAGAGAGCGTCATCGAGCGACGAGGGTCATCCGCTCATTCGCGTATGCGTCTCTACCGCGCTTGGCCGCCTGTCTTTTGGCAATAAGGGCAAGTTGATACTTTGAGGGGGCCTTCTTCTCGATTCGTTTCGCAAGCACAACGGGTGACAAAGAAAAGCGGCGGTTGGCTATTAATACGCGCTGGGACGATGTGCCATTCAAGCTCGACCGAAGCAAATTGGCACAACGGGAGGACAACTGTCGGGGGTGTGTCGACTCATAAACTCAGAACGACCTCGACATTATGGCAGGTGTACTCACCGGACTACTAACGAACGAGAACGTGCATCGCCGGCAGAGCAAACCAGGACTGGACGTCATCGAAAAGGAGAACAAGTCAGAACAAGCTGTAAGACACCGTGGGCACCGAAATCTGACGCATTCTTTATTTCTGGCTAGAGACGTCACAGGAAAGAGGAGTGGAGAGAAAGTAGTGTCCGTGAAGAGAGAGAGGCTCTGTGAGACGGAGATACATATAATCCATATATGGGCATGTCTCGGCAGCGCACTTTTTGTGATGACTGCGGCTGCCGCGGTCCTGATCCAAGAACAAGTGCATCCACCACCACATCATGAATATCGATCAACCCGCAGACCTCGAGTTCGTTCCCGACGATTTTGAGCAGGGAGCGCATGAGCAAATGGATGAGGAGATTCGTTCAATCCTTCCAGTTCTTACTCATCAGAATTTTGATCCTCTCGCACCTCTCATCCTCCTCAACATTGTTGATCAGTCAGGAGGTCGCCTCCTCCCAAAGTACCGAGACATCGCCGAGTGCCGAACCCTCTTGAGCAGTGAGCCCAGGCTGAAGAATTTAATGTTAGAAGGCCCACAGAATGGTTATAAATCTGTACGGCTATTGAGTAAGGACTTCTCTGGGTTCATCAATTGCATGTCTAACTTCCGTATCATAGAGCTCCTGCGATCAGGTAAATATCAATCCGAGATCCTGTGTGGAAATAGTACCAACATTCAGGCTTTCAAGTCCCCGTCGTTTCGAAGCATTCCGAGGACCATTCTATGGGTAGGCTATCTTCATATCTCTAGACACGTTATTCACCCTCTTGACTAGCCCCTGAATTGGCATGGGGAAATGAGTATGTTGGAGATGCTGCAGACGCCCTCTGGGATCATGTCCATGACTGGCACATCCGGGGTGTTGGACCAGAGTCGCGTTTTTATGCGAATTACTGTACCATCGTCCAGTCGTCTGGGATGGGGAAATCTCGCGCCGTCGACGAAATGAGCAAGTCCCATTTCGTGATCCCCATCAACCTGCTGGAGACTTCTTCGTCCGGTATCCCACTTATTCATTCCTTTGTTCTCAACTGCTGAATGTTTTCAACTCTAGGATATCCTCCTTCAGATATTCCAGCACTCGAATACCTCCGTTCCCGTGTGACACAAGAAAACGTTTTCTGTGCGAGCTGCTCATTTCTCGAAGCATTATTTTGCGAGACAGTGATTATTTTGCAACGTCTCAAGGCGGAACCTGCTGCCGAGCGGTTCAGGAACTATATGACACAGGACATGAGGCATGAGGGCCATGGTGCCCAACGGATACAATTTTATGAAGCCGTTAGCAAACGTGCTGAGGTATGAACACTACTTGTTCAATTCCTACTGGCTGACGGGACGTGAAAGGTGCTTTATGATGCGTATAAGAAGCACATTCCTTCCGGGCGCCCATCGGATCGCAGAGTGGATGAACTATTGGTTAGCGCAGAGTTTCAATTGCGCAAGGCCTTTGAGAAGCTGTCCCAAGCCATTCCCGGTCAACATAAATCATCAACGGGAAAGCGAAAAAGATCACCGTCCGAAATTCAGCCTCCCCTTGTCGTCCTCGCATTCGATGAAGTCCACACCATAGCAGAGCCGCAATGGGAGGGGGAGCATGCATGGTCACGTTTCGGCGAGATTCGTCGCGCGCTACGAGGACTTAGGGGGGAATCACTGTTTACGCTCTTCCTCTCGACCTCGGGAACCTTGTTCTCAATCGCCCCTACTCCAAGCCGTGACATCTCAGGTAGAGTGTTCCGTGAGGGGGGTGTTATGCTACCATTCTGTGAGCTCGGTTTCGACCAACTTGCAGCGCAGGTAGACTTCTCCCAAAAGGTCACGCTCTCGCAAGTCGTGTCTGAGGAGCACTTTACAACGTATGGTCGACCTTTGTGTGTACTAATCACTCGCTCTGTCCGGTTCCCGCTAACCTTTGTCGTAGATGGGCCCATTACTACAAGTCGCCACAAAGGGGGAGGCTCATGGGCTTCGCGACCTTCAAGCTGCTGGGTGGCACTCAGGATGAAAGTCTCACACCTGCGCAGAAGCTTGCCTGTCTTGCGCAACGAATACCTATCGAGTTCCTCTCTGTAGTCTATGCCTCGCAGATATCAAATGTGGAGAAGGATCAAGTCCATTCCCACATGAGGGTTGTTCTCAAGGTCGATCACGAATGCGAGACCATAGTCACTACGTCGCCTTCTGAACCGGTCCTGTCTGAGGCGGCATACTCCGTGATGACCCGACCCTGGTTCAACCCTCCTCGGGTGCTGCAGGAAATTCTGGGCAATTTTGCAGTGAACAAGGGCGAAGCAGGAGAATCGATAGTGGCACTACTTTTCATTATGGCGCGCGACAAGGCAGTGGGAGATGCTACTGCCTCGGACCAATTGGTCAACAACCAGCGGTGGTGCAGTGTCACTGGACTACTAAAATCCCTTTTCCACACACCCCATTCTCCTTCCGACCTCCATGTTGATGTCATTAGCTCCCGCGGATGGCGCTTCACAGCAGAGAAGACGGAACAAACCGGGTCATCTCTCGCCGACACATTCAAAGACAGCAAAGTCTACTTCACCCATTTCATCAAAGTTCATCAGCAAAAGCTCGTTCGTGTCAAGTACCTTATGTGTCTGATGGCTCGCGGCGCTGCAATACTGTGCGCAAACGGCCAGCCCGGTGTCGACGGAGTCATCCCCTTTTTACTCGAAGGTGACGAAATAAAACCGGACAACATCGGGGTCATCATTTTTCAAGTCAAAAATGATGCGAGGTACACAGATGTACCTAACGAATATCTTTTCCATCTTATGGATCCTCTCGACGTAGATGCTAGCGTTCCCGTGATCCGCATGGTATTCGCTCTTGCCGCGAAGACGCCTGCACTCACACCCATGCGCCATAGGCCTGACGGTCGTCGAACCGACGGAGATTATACAGCGTACGATTTTTGGGTCGCTGGTATCTCTTCCAGTTTGTTGGGACCAGTTGTTACGGAGGAACAGAACACGTGGGACAGCATTTTGCAGGCATCTTATGGCTGGAAGAAGATCTACTCTACTGAACGGCGTCGTTCGTCGAAACTCCGCAAGTCCATGAACCCTGGAGCCGCGGTTGACAGAGAGTTTTGGGAGAAATGGTGCAAAAACTTTCCTCAGTAACATGTCACTAGCACACGTACTTTTCCCCGCAAAATGTGTATGCAGCTTCTCTCGGACGTGCTTTTAGTTATGTATGGGCGATCATAGTTCAATACGATTCAATGTGACCCTTGGTGGCAAATAGTCCCCCCTGGTCACCGTGCACCATGATGACGCTGGCGAGAACCCAAGCACGCTGGCCGGGACGCAGACGGACCGCTAACACCTAGGAACGCATGCAGTACAAGTTCTGGCGTATTAGTTGGGGCGGCTTCTAATCACGATATTCACCCATCATATTTCATGGAACTTGCGCTCCTATGTTATATAGTCTGAAATTGCACACACATCTCCATACCCTCACCTCGCTGAGGGGAATGCCGAGTGCAGCGAGGACGTCCTTCTTTGGACGCCGGAGAAGAGAGCACGTAATGAAACGGACAACCTTGGTGGGTGTGTTGGAAGTAGCGTAGTGCCTAATGGCGAGTGTCACTGCATTGGTCTGTGCGAATTCACCGGATGACGATGGCCAGTCGGAAGAAAGACCTCGTCGGGGGTGAGGAGATCGAGGGGATGGTTAAAGATGGAAGGCTTGGTTAATTGTAGAATGACCCTCGGCAGGATCTACGCGGTATTCCTCGTGAAAGGACTTTCTGACTCGAAAGACAAGACACACCAGAGAAGTTATGCCGCTTGACGATACGCTTCGCAGGGAGCAGAAGGCGAGGTGGAAAGCTTCTAAGAATGACTTGGCTTCTGAGAACGACGAAGCTCCGCGGCTCGTTGATTCAAAGGCAGGAAACGTACATCACTACTGAACTACCTACGTCACCAACTCCGAACGTGTTGGCCTTCGAACTCGCTTATCCTGCTCCGCCTTTCCCCCTTCCAGGCTTTACTCCGTCACAGATTCCCACTTACCACAGGCTTACCACAAGAGCACACACGCATTGCTCGCTAGATAGATATCGCACTATTCTATTATTCGATATAGATATATTGTCTGATCGTTTTACCGGAAGTGCACATCCCCCGACGTCCTTGCCAAAACAGTCGAGATACAGGTAGATGGGGTAGGATGATAGATCAAAGAAAGCCGGCGCCGACAGAAAATGCTCCTTTCCTTGTTCACATAATCTGATCGGCGTTCCTAATCGAACGCTGGTACCAAGCTGTACGAGCGTCATCCAACTCCACTCCACCATATGGGGTTTGTCCGGCCATCCATCAAAGGTCCTTTATCTGAATGCCGGGCGCTTGGGTTGAGCTGAGAAGTATCCGAGTGATCGCATTGACTGCAGGGAGAAATCTCCGTCAGTCAGTTATAGTTTGCTCAGATATAGGGATAACAAATGGCGATGTCGTCGATCGGCGACCAAATGGAAGCAACCATGAGTGAAAAAGGGCAAATTGCGACAGGGCGATGTTTAAGTAGTCTGATCCGGTTGATCAAAGAAAGGGGAAGAAGGAATCGGTGAAGGGCAGGAAAAGGATTCGTCCAAAGAGTAATGTTGAACTAATACCGTAACACCGAGCAACTCGGAAATGGATGTGAATGGGGGGTGATGATGCAAGAGAACCGGGACGAAGAGATGGTGAGACAAGGGACCTGCGAAAAAAAAGGAAGGATTGCACACATGAAATACGCACCGGGCTTGACACTCTTACTGCTGTTCTTTCCCTTCTGAGCCTTGGCCTCAGCCTCCGCAACAGCATCCTTGAGGTTTCCCGTGGCGCGTTTCACGTTGAGAACAAAATGTTTGACATTCCTCGCTACATCCTCGGCGGGGAAATGCAGCTAAAGATTTGGACGGAAATCAGTACGGATAACCAAAAATAAAAGGCAGGAGAGCTGGAACAAAGAACAAACTCTCGTAAACCCACCCACCTTTCCGATGGCCATCCTGATAGTTCCTGTCTTGTCACCTCTCCACTCGGTTGTTCCTTGTAACTTTCGAATATACCCCTCAAGATCATCCGTGACTGTCCCTCGTCTCTCAGATGGCATGAGACCACGAGGACCGAGGATACGACCCAGTTTGCTACTAATGCTACGGATGAGGGATGGCGTGCAAAGGATAGTCGTGCAGTTGTTGTGTTTGCCTTCCGCGACCTGTGGTCAATGCTCAGCAACGGAAGGAGAGGTAAGACGAAAGAACAAACGGCATCAACTAGCTCTAGTCCACCAACGACATGGGCACCAGCTTTTTTGGCTTCGTCTGCTTGCCGGCCATCCGCAAAAACAAGGATACGGTACTCCTTTCTTGGCTTAGCCTCTCGAGGAAGGTTGATACGACCAGTGGGTATAGGTGCACCACGTGACATAGCGGTCCGGATTACCAGCTCATACGTCGCGTTGGGTCGTGCAACCTCGACTGCCTGATGGGTCAGAACACGGCAAGTGAGCGACATCAGACGTGTAATGATAGAAAACCTACGCGAAGGACAGAGATAGCGTCATCGAGGGTCATCCTCTCATTCGCGTATGCGTCTTTACCGCGTTTGGCCGCCTTTCTTTTGGCTATGAGGGCAAGTTGGTGCTTTGAGGGGGCCTTCTTCTTCTCGACTCGCTTCGCAAGCGCGACGGGTGACGAAGAAAAGCGGCGGTTGGCTACGCGCTGGGACGATGTACCATTTAAGTTCGACCGAAGCAAATTGGCAGAACGGGAGGACAACTGTCGGGCATGTACCGACTCACAAACTCAGAACGACCTCGACCGTATGGCAGGTGTACTCACTGGACTAACGAACGAGAACGTGCATCGCCGGCAGAGCAAACCAAGACTGGACGACATTGAGAGGGAGAACAAGTCAGAACAAGCTCTAGTTTTGCGGTAACACGTCGTGGGAACCAAAATCTGACGCATTTTTGAAGTCTCCAACCGAGTGCGACGATCGTCTAATGTCATTCCTCAAGTACGCGCGCCCTCTCTCACTGCGAGCCTCGCAGATTTCGGTGCGCCATGCAGCGACGAACGCCCAGGCCACCGACCCGGTCAACACCCAGCGCGAAGTCATCCGTCGCATGCTCTACCCTCCGAACGTCCGCTCCGGTCCTTCCCCCACCGGTACATGGCGTCCAGACGTGGCTCGCGCACTCCAGCGCGCCATTCCCTCAGCACAGGCCCACAAGACGATCGAGAGGGCCTGGGCACTTTACCAACGCCATCTACGTAAAAAACGCGAGGAGGAACTCCAGCGCAAGTTCGAATGCATGAGGGTGGCTATGCAGGAGCTTGAGGAAATCGACCCAGTGTTATTTAAGGAGGCAAACAGGAGAGAGGATCCCAGAGCGAGGAGTGTGGTCGAGATGGAGATGCTCAAAACTTGTTCCAACGCTGAAAAGAGGGCCATCGAGTCGAGAGTCAGAGGCCTATTCCCTCGCGAGCTCAAAGTCCCAACAGACACCCCATCGAAAGAGGGCTGGCCACACGATTGGAAACCATTCAATCGCCCGCTATAGGTCAGCGCGCCTCTAGCTTACTAGACATGACACTGATGTACCGTACCCAGAATCGTTATGATACCCTCTTGAATACGCTCATGGATCACCCATTGATATGCGATGAAGTTGGCACAGTCGACAATTGATGCTCTACAAACCATTTAGAGTCCAATGTCCCTAAAATCAACCATCCTTTCGGGAGGGATGCTCATAAAGGTATCCGATGCACCCCTTCCTGCTGTCTTCGCAACCACGGCAGCGTGTACTCCTTCTAGTGCCTTCGTCCATGAATGAAGTGCAGCGTATCGCTTTTTCTCGAGTGCTTGACTATAAGTGGATGAGTATCCGTGGTGTTGGAACAGATGGAAAAACGTACGCTTGGTCCAACTCTAATCTCATGCCAACTTGGTCTATCCGACCATCAACTTTCCCTTCCAAGATGAGCCCTATCAAGAGCTCTTCTACCTCCGCAATCTCGACGTTGAGTTGCTGCACGGCTATGTTAGTCTTCAGCTTAGCTTCTTGCAAATCCAACTCACCTTGGCGAGGAATGAAAGCTCCAGACGCGTGTATGGCTTGATGAGATCAATGAGGTACGATGTGCGTAGACTTCTCAAGAGTTCACCGATATACGATCTAATGAATGTGTCATCCATTATCGTCGAGCGATTGTCTGTACCAACACCCGTTAGCGCGAGAGCTTTCGTCTCCAATCTCCGATTTACCTTTCAAGATCTTCTCGGCCAAATGTACTTCCCTCCTTTGATAAGCATCCACCAAATCCGTCATTGCTTTGATTTGTGGGTCTGACTTGTACGGTTTCGTCTCTTGCGAGTCAAACGGGTTCACTTCGCTCCCTGTCAACATGTTGGCAAGCACTAAGTACTTCAGCACTTGAATACGCTGCGGGGATCCAGCCTCGTCATAATTCCGGAAAGACTCGAAGAAATCAGAGGAAGCGAGAGACCATTGGCGTTCGCCCATCCACATTTTGCCGCCACACTCTTTGATGACCCCCATGATACGCGGGTGTGGGATCGCGGAGCGGACATTGTTTGAGGCGTTGTAAATTTCCTAGTTTACGTTCATCGGATGAGGGTTATTCACGACACTGAAAGGCAAAAAATACCTTGAGTTTCTTGACGTTTCGCATTTCGTTGTGCATCTGAATCTCGAGCGCGTAGATCTCCAGGAGCTGAGTTCCCCGTTGTGATTGGTCCTCGCTATCCATCGCAGCTCTCGTCGTAGCGTGCAGTTCGCGGATAATCTGAGCGTTTTTGCGTCACGCGAAAGTGAATGACCTGAAAGCAGACGATATGCATACCTTCTGGAGTCGACCATACTCTTTTCTGTCCAACCATAGCTTGGCAAGCTTCAGATTCGTCTTCACCGATAGTCTCTACATGTGGTCGTGGTCAGCGTCTCGTCCCTTAACCCGACGCATGTACTGCACGCCCCGGGATCTGCATTGACAGCAGCCTGAAGCTTACCTCATTCTTGGCCTCTTCCAAGGCCTCGTTCGTCACGGCATAAAATCGTTCAAGGACGTCCACCTCCACAACCCCTCCCTTGCCACCGCCGACGTAATCCAAGATCCCGTTGATCGTCTTCTCAGAGTAGTTCCGGGTGACGGCAGATTTGGTGTATGCGAGAAGCCGGGTGTAGGTTGCCAGCGCATCGGCGGGACGGTGGAGGGTCAGGAAGAGTAGTTTCGTGGACTGCTTCAGGGCCTTGAAGCCCCTTGACGTTATGGGTCGACGTCAGTGCGAACAGGGAGGGATGAACGAGAGCGGGGCTCACCAGTCGCCTTTCTCTGTTTCTTGATCGACGATGACTTTGAACTCCTTCAGCGCCTGCTCAGGGTCGTCCTCTTTCTTGGCTGTTTTGCCAACACATCCCGGTTGAGCAAAGGAAGGATGAGAAGAGGGAGCGAGGAGTCAAACGCACATTTCGCGGTATAGTACATGTTCTCGACATCTGCGCTCCCTGACTCGCTAGCGTCGTCGTTATCGGAATAGTCGAAGCCATAGTCCTGTCGTTCACATTGATAGAAGCGTTAGTGCAGTTCGCGCTCGCTCACAGCAGTCATGCGATCACGACGAGTTCATGAACGAAAAGAAATACAGTACCTCGTCTTCGCTGCCCTGCATATATTCGGCGTCATCATCGTCCATCGTAGTCGTGACTTAGGGGGATTAAACAATGAGAGTGGCACGCGGAGTGTATGGATTAGGTCACGCCACAAGGTTGGGTACAAGTAGTCGATCTTAGACAGCTGCGATAAGATGTGTATTACAACAGAGTATACTACCGGGTCATGCATATGCGGGGTATGTCATGTGAGATGCAACGGATCAGGAATGCGGATGCAGAAACAAGTGGCCGTAGATGGGTCATGGTGATCTTCAAGATCACGATGCGAGTCAAAACAAACGAAACATTTAGCACCAGCCTAGTCTGCTGGGCTATCACCAATCAAGCCAAAGATCAGCTAGACTGTTCGGGTCTTCTTCAGGAGTGTCCTTCTGTTTCATCCAGCGGTCTGGGACCTGTCACCACACACATTAACATGGCATCCAACAATAAACCAGCCCAGAGGAAACTCACCAGTGGGAAGTACCTTTCCATCGCACTGATAAAACGTTGCCTGTATTGTTTCGGGCCAACTATGGTGGGCTCGCCCTTGCCACCTCCACCTAGGAACGCAGACTCTTTCACCCAACTCTCGAGCTTCTTGTCCCAGGTATAAGTGCGGATATAGTCTAATGAAACATCCTCTCATGAGCCCGTCTTATGATAAAAGCGAGAAGAAAGTTCAGCCGGGAGGAGTAAACCTACCGACGATCCCAACCACAAGCTCATGTGTCTCATTATCAACACCAACAACTAGGGAGTAGTCCATGACGTTAATGTCCGATAGGAACTTGCTGTCGTTGTACAACGCGCCACGCAAAATTCTCTTGGAGTGTTCTTTGAGATAGAAAGGTGAGAGGTGGGCAGCTTTGCAAAGGGTCAGGGAGACTCGCTGAAGAGATAACCTATCACTCACTTTCAACAAGGTTCTCATCCAACAAAACCTCGTTCTCCCTTCCGGTGGATTGTACATGCCGGTTCCTAGTGGAACCTTTGAGATCATAGATCTGTTAATAGGAGTACGATCAACCCCTGAAAGTCCCGCGAGACAAACGTTTCTGTATACCTTGGCGAATCGACGGTTGTAAAACAGGTTCTCCATGACAAGCAAATTCATGTGGGTCATTTTAGCCTTTCCCGTCCCCTTGTCTTTGGACTTCTTGAACGTCAGCTTATAACAGCCGAAGACTTTAGCCAGCAACGTTGGGCGCTAATAATGAGATTAAACAAACCAATTCTCGCAAACAGGCAAGTGGACGACATACATTTCCACTGACAGCAGATGCCATATAATCAAAGTACGCGGGAGCAAAAGTTTCCATCATTTGCAACTCCGCACGCGAGAGCTCTTTCGCAATGAAACGGTCGTCTGCAGTCAAGGTTAGTCCAACAGCCTGAGCACACAAAGTGAATCAGCCCAAACCTCGAGTCTTCAAGAATGCGGACCCGGATTTTCCCCCGTTGGCGTCCCATTTGACGCACCGCGACAAGGACTCTACGATACTCTTTTCACAATCGTACGTCCTTCGCAAGGCATCAAACTGCTCAGGATATAGTATAGTACAGCTGATTGTCAGCCCACCGCTCTCGAATGCTGTCCAAGACGCATACAGTCAGCTCTGTGTCGCAACGAAGTATTAACACTCACAAATGACCCAAGACATCTGCGTAGATGGAGACTTGAGTTCGTCCGTGAGATTGACAGGGTCCGAGGTATCCACGTTGACGACCCCCCACGTTGACGAGCACTCAGACACAGATTGATCGTCCGGCATAAACGCCTCGCCACCTTCAGTAACCTTTGGTTCACGGGATGTTCGCTTCTCAGCACGAGATTTCGTGAGCATATCGCGATATTGTGATGAGCTTTTAAGTTCCCCGAAATCAGCGCATTGGCGACAAGGGAGAGATACGAGAAGCCTACTTGAGCGCAAGAGCAATGATTGACGTAGGTTCGTCAGTCCTAACGACCATCGACGAATCTCGGAATATGTGCTCTGGATTGTGCAATGGATCCTCGCTGTCAAATTCTACGCGCTTCGAGGCGAGTTGGGGCGGCCACAGCCCGGATAATGCCTGTCTGAAGATTGAGTTGCGTCCTGGAAGTTCTTCGAGCGAAAGTATCGGTGGAGTCGGCGGTGGGTTTGGCTCCGGAGGAGAGCTTAAGAATGGAGATGGTGGGAAAGACCGCTCCGCAACAGGAGGAGACAACGGCGGGGTGGATGTAGAAGGAGGAGCCGGTGCTTCAATTTCCTGAACGGGGAGTGGATCTGCAGACGTGGCTGGATCCCTCTGAACCGTGACAACAGGTAGGGTTGTAGATTGTTCAGGAGAAGATTCGGTGGCTTTACCAGTGGGCTTGCGTCCTTCATCCTCATCACCACCTTCATCGTCAGCCTCACTCGAACTGTCGGGGGTGTCGGATTCATCCTTGATCGCATCTTTGATGCTCTCCAGCACTTCTACCGTCGCACGAGAAGATGCAACTGGGCGTACTTTGCGTCCACGAATGACAGCATACCGTCGATTGGCCCTCTCATTCTCCCGACTGATACGTTCAAAGTGTCTCGCGATGTTCGAAACTTTCGTCCCAGCTCCCTGGGGAGGTCGTCTGAACGTTGGCTTGGACGCGCCACCCGACGTAGGCCGTTGTTGGGGAATATCCTTACCCAACCCTCTGGAAGACGTTCTCCTCCTCACTGTCCGTCCTTGGGGTGAAGGCAGCGATTTCCTATTGGGTGGTGGAGACGAAGGTTCACCAACCACTCTCGACCTTCTCTTATCTGGGGATGTCCTCCTGGAGGGAGCTAGAGAATCCATAGACGATCCTCCCGGTACTCTCGCCGTATATTGTCCTTGCCCTCCAAGTGACCTCCTGAACCTTGGTGCTGCATTCGCTGCATATCCAGATTCGAAATCAGACGTAGAAGGCTTCTTAGCGACTTCGTGTCTGTGCCTCCCGCGAATGGCATTGCGGGGTAAAACAGGCCTTGACACGTTTGCGTTCGACAACGTCGTAGTGAGGTCTTCCTGCTCACTCTCAGAAACAAGAGGAGGGGCAAGTGCAGTCTTGGCAAGTTCTTCGACACCCGTAGCAGGGATAAAGTCTTGGTAGCGGGCGACAAGCTCTGCGACACTGGGTTGTTGTGATATGCGGCGAGGGAGGCGAGAGACACGTGGAGGAGGACGGTCCACTTCGGGTTCGCTTTGTTCAGCCTGCTTTGCCTGTAAGCTGGTCAATTGCTAGTCGCGGAGATGGTAAGACTTCTAGACGTACCTGCTTACCACGACGAGCCTGGGATAACACCGGTTCCTCTTTCGAGGCTCCGATAGTCGAGTCACTATCCGGGTCTGACCTTTTCGCTAGAGACGTGAGATCTATGGGTGGTACACTGGGTGCCTCCTCGTCGCTTCTCAATGGAGCCACTTTCTCCACAGGTTTATCCAGATGCCTCTCCGGCTCTGCTTCCGACGCTTCCGATGCGCTCGAGACCAACGAATCGCTCGTGACCCGTTTCCTACTCGGTCCCCCTTCCTCCGCCTCCGAAACACTAGTGGAAGGCATATGCAAGTCGCCGAATGGACTCCTCGGCCATATCGCCCGCACAGAGTTGAACGCAGACACTCGGCGTCTACTGTTTTCAACATTCCGTGGCTTCGGCAGCTTGTCAAAGTCGGCCTGCCAAGCGACGATGCAGTCTTGTCTAAACGAACGGACTTGGTTGAGAGCAAGTGTGTCCATGGGTGAGGACTCCTGATAGACCTTATTGATAAGCTGAGCGATCTCCTGTCGTTCCGCCTCCGCACGTGAGATGAGGTTGTTGATGTATGCTGTGAGCTTTGCGTCGTGTTCTTCTTCGCCAGTAGAAGCGTCGATGCTGATGAGTTTGAGGTCGTCAACGAGCGCGGTATACCATACTGTGTTCCGCCTATGCAACCTCTCAAAGTCAGCATTCTTCAACTCGAGCTGGATTTCGGGGCGTATACGGATCCGCATCGCAGGGTAAACGATCTCGTGCAGCGTCACGGGATCCGCTTGGAACCGCACAGTCATCCCCCTTGTAGCGAAATATCTGATGTGGTGCTGGTAAATATTGTGCTGACACCCGGCACCTTGTACGAGCTGGACGTCCGCAGGATAAAAGTGAAGTTCGAGGAACTTGGCAAACGAATATCGCTGCATCTCCTCAGAGATGGGTATGAATGGTGTTGCCGACCCACAGACCCGACATGCACTCCAAGTAGTGATCATATCCGGGGCAGGGTGAATATTCCTCGCTTTGATTTGTCCATCCCATTGCTCGACGGCTACGGCCAGCCTCGTGTCATTGTGCACGAACACCTGACAATGCCGCGCCAGAGGTTGGTTACACCCTTTCCCTGCGCAAACCGCTTTGGGATCAAGGAACTGCACCAGCGTATCGTTCACGGCCTTTTCAATGAACTGGCCGAGCGTGCAATCGTTTTCGCCGTAAAACGTGATGTAGTGCAAGCCGGGGGCAAAGCATGCACGTCGGATTCCAAATTCTTCGATAGGAACCGTGTATTGCCATAGAACAATGCATTGGTATTTCTCGACGATGAAATCGTCTGCGTTCTTGCGCAAATACCACTCCCAGATTCGGCGGTGCTCTTCATAACGATATTTGACGAGGCTGAGCTGAGATTCCAAAGCAATGTCTGCCGTAGTTTTCAGAGGCACGGGTTCGACATCCGGAAGACCTGTCATGCTGATGGGATGAGGGGAGACAACGAAGGGGGACCCAGGGAAAATAACGCCGGAAGTATTTGGTTGAGGGTCGAAGTAACCTTTCGGTTCTTCGACCTGAAGGTGTTTACCAGCTTCAGGCGAAGGCGTGCGAGGGGGAAGGACGAGGGCTTCGATCTGTGCCTTGACGTCTTCTCTGTCTTGGACATCCACTGATTTTCTCTCAGGTGTTGGTGTGCCAGACGCTGCTTTGTCGGCGACCTTAGGCTTGTCAATATCTCCCTTTTCTTCCCGTCGCACGAGGTCGTCCTCCCACGCGTGCTGAACTCGCGTAAGCTCCTCGTCCAGTTCCTTCATGCGCAGTACAGGCTGAGGAGGTGGAAATCGTAGTGTGGCGGAAACAGAAATGAAGGTCTTGTAATAAGGCTCGATGGATTGTTGGATACGCTTCGAAAGCCTGAGTCGCTCAGCGTCCGCATCGGGGAGATCTTCCTCCACTGTGTCTTCAATCGCCAACACATCTGCCTTCGCCTTCTCCTTATCCGTGGGGATTGCCAACTGAACCAACGACACCGACGCTGGTACCAACGCCCCGGTCCCGATCCCGTTTCCATTCCCATTGGCATCATCGACGAGCTGTTCCTGTTTCATCATGACCGCGGGCACGGCTTCCAGGGGCAACGAAGGCAATGTGATCACCGAGTCTTTCCAAAGATGCGTCTCCAGCTTCAAGTTTCTGACGATGAAGGTCAAAAACCTCGTGACTTTCTTCACCCTTCTCAGCGTCTCAAAATCCCCGCCCCTCAGGATGATTGTGCAACCCATGTCACGATTGCAGCCCTCGAAACGCATGTAGGTTTTGCGTTGTCCTGGGATGAGAGGGTGGTCGAATGTTTGAACGCGGAAGCGTCCACAATGACCCAAACGCGGCTCAAGAGCAAGTTTGTCCATGGAAGAGAACACGTCTCCCTGTGTCATACGAGCTACAAACGAGACGGCAGAAGGTTTCACAGCGCGAGCGACGGCGATATTATGTTGAGCAAGCTCCTCCAATGCAATCCTCGACACACTCTTCTCGACCATGACGACGTGAGGTCTTAGCGCTGCGATTCTGCTAACCAGGTTGCCAAGGTACTCTTTCTCCTGGCGAAGGATTTGGCCGAAGTGGACATATTGACCCTCGACGCGATGAAACTCGAGGGGGAAAGTGACAAGCATGACGCGCGGGTTACGTTGCAACCTCAGCATTTGTTTGTGTGCCACGTTCTTTGTGATGACAGCACCGTCGACGTATTCCGAATCCGAGGGAGCCCCGCCTGGGATCTTCTTAATCTTAACATATCGGCGGACATCCATATCCTCGCCTTGGTGGTAGGGGACAGCAGTAAAAGTAAGTTCGCGAGCAATGCGAAGAGAGATTTTAAGTAAGGTTTCCTCCCATTCTTTGATATTGGGAATGTTTTCAGTAGTGAGCATCTGGCGCAGCATGATGCGGAGGTGGAACATGGAAATAAGGTTGAGCTCCTGAGCATATCTGAGAGTCCAAGGGGTCTTAGTGGAGAGCTCAAGCATGTTAAAGAGTCGACTCACGCGGTGGAATCGCGTCTCGTTCGCCACCCCTCGACAGTTGGGAAGTTGTCAAGGCGACTGTGTACCCTGCTCCTAATGAAAGGGGTCGCGCCATCGAAATCCCCGAAACTATTAAATCTGGACCTGATCGCTCCATATGTCAGCGGACTGTCTGGGCCGGGAAATTGGTCTGGGGAGCTCAAAGGAAACTGAATCGTGCTCATCGCAGACCTATCGACATTCACTGGAACGGTGACCGGAAAATCGATAGGCGTCTTGGCACGAGGAGCCGTAGAGTGCGGTGTGTAGACTTGGTTCTGCTGCTGACCAAGTGTCGCGGGATCCTTCTCATCCTCTGTGAGATTTCTGCGGAAGGGTGCAGTGGAGTCGCGAACAGGCTCCCATTCAAGAGGGGAGTTGGATGCAGTGTCCTCGAAGGAAGAGGCAAAGCGTTTTGTTTCCGCGATAGAATATAAATTGAAGGGTTCATCTGTACGCCCAAATAGCTGCGACGCTGCGAAGGGAGATTGAGGATGATGGCCTAAACCGAGGGTAAAGGTATCTGAGCCGAGCTGGTGGGAGGGAAAAGCCGATGCGGTTGACGAGACGACAGAACGATGGTCGTCGTCCTCATCTTCGTCAACCTTGGCGAGTTTCTCGAGGCAGAGGTTGCATACTCGCACCATGCCATCGTGACCAAAGCGGGAACCTTTGATGATGTTGGAGGCACAGCGGGAACAAAATATTTGACCTGGAAAGACTTAGAAAAAGAGGAACAGTATGAGCGATATTTAGGACTTGCCACATATCCGACAATGGTGCTTTCTTCGCCATGTTGTGAAGACACTCTTGCAATCATAACATTCCTTTGCATTCTCATCGTCCATCCAATAATCGCGGGACAAGCCTATTGAATGCAATCAGCGAGAATCAAGGGGTGATGTTGATCTTCGACATGCCTTCTCCGCGTATTCTGCGAATCACCTTTGAGACAGAAGCGGACCGATTGTGAGAAGCAGAAGTGCGTATGCTGCGAGCGTCATCTTGGATCGGGAACCCAGGGATGGACGTTCCAACAGCGCCGCCATCTGGAACCTCGTAAAACGGGGGAACTTGGGCGCCATGAGAGGGCAAGCGGTCGAGATCGTGGCCGAACGAGGGTGCCTCGAAGACGACGGGGGTGAGAGAAACGAGAGGCGGGGCGGGGACGGCGGACACGAGTTTGAGGGAGACCGGACGCTGCTCGGAAGAGGACCTGGAAGAGAAGGAGGAATGGTTATTGTGTAGGAGCATTGCGGAGGGACGTCGCTGGTCATTGTTCAGAACGGCCTGGGGACCGGGAGGAAGGGGCGCGGTTGATGCGGCAGCGAGGGGCGTTGCAAAGCTGCTCTTCATGCGGGAGAAGAGGGACGTAACGAGAGCAAACGAGGACTGGTCATTCTCGTCCTCCTCCGAGAACGGGTTGAACGACGTCAAGCTGGTCATGTCGTCGCCCAGTTTTGTCCTACCCGGAGCAAGGCTGTGAATGCTCTGCTCGGGCGAGTAAAGCAGCGGCGACTCCATCGTCGTCGCGAACGACAGCGGAAGATAACAAGTCTTTCGGTTCACGACCAGTGTGCCTCTTTATGGGTAATGATGACAGAGACTAGTCTACTAGTGTCTACACTTTCCGTATCCTACCCATATTTGTCTTGTTAGACAGCCCCTGTGCCTGATGTTTCATTTCGGAATTGAACTGCTCTTTCACCAGCTTCTTGTCCACACGCCGTGCCTGACGCTCTGCCTTTACAGCTCGTTTGCGCGCATTTTTGTCTTCTTTTGACTCATCTCGAGGGCGACTGATCGTCTGTTTGACCACTTTGAAGCAGCGGAAATGAGCATCGCTCTATCACGTTCATTGACTCGCATACCTCGCGGGACCTGTTCGTCCTCCTCCGGCATTTGATCCCCATCGGTCGCGACACTAGGTAATCCAGTGCGTGAATCAAGCTTGATCTTCGGCACAGGCTTCGACGACCGTGCTCGAATGATGCGTGGATGATTTTCTAGACTCGAGTACGTCGCTGGGATCCGTCAGCATATCGTACCCTACCCTGCCACCCGGTCCACTTACTCAGAACGGTTTCGCAGTCCCACCGGTCCTCTTTCTCATTTGCATCGTAGGCTCTGAACAACTCGTCGTCGTCCAACTCCTTTTCATCGTCTTCCCCCATAGCAACTATCCTTACCCTTTCATCTTGGCCCAACGCACGTCTGAGCGTCTCCAGCTTGTCTGCTCCGGACTCCCCAGCAAGGACAGGCTTCAGTTTTCGTCCAAGTAACTCGTACCTGTCCATAAATTTGTCCACCATGTCAGCATAGTCTTCCCGAGATGTTATTAGATCCGGGGCAGAGGAAGAAGATAACGAAGGGCTAGTCGACGCTGTTTCCAGTTCATCGTTGTCCAATGCGTCCTCATCCGAGCCGTACTCCTTCGCCATCAACTGGAGATGACGAGATCATTCGAATAATATCAGTGCGGGACGCGAGGATGCAACGTACTTGATCAAAACGTTCATCAAGGGTAAGTAGGGCCTCCGTGCGGTACATCGAGGAGCTACTCATGCTGTACCCCGATGCATCCGACGTACCCTTCCGTCTACGTTTACCACCAGTCACTGGGAGCTTTGGCAGGTTGCCAACTGTATCGCCGTCGTCAGAGTAAACGTCCTCG
>JBBPQN010000090.1:0-29794 GCA_038092575.1 Boletus subluridellus | reverse complement strand
AATTCAATGTGTAGTTGATGCAGAGCATCATTCGCCTGTCCTTGATGAAGAACAAGTTCTTTCTTGGCCAACAGTGTGACACTGTTGACAATTCCCCAATCCATATGTAGATGGCAAGAATAGCTCTTGATGCTCAGCATCAGCATCATCTGGCCAACCATCACCACTATCTTCTTCGGCGATGAAGATCGAAGCATCATCAAATTTCTGTATCTGCATGTCTAAACTATTGCTGTCAATTTGTGAGCTCAAGCTTTTCTTGGATGGTCAGCAAACTGGAAATTTTCTTGGTGAATGCCTGAACTTTGAGCCTGTTGCAGAATTATCATTCAAATCACGGTAAAGGTGCTCCAGCAGTGGAAAATGGCTTGCTGAAGGGTGTCAAGTGGTGTGTCCCTAACTTGCCCCCTGAGGGGCTCTTCTATCTCCTCATTCTGAAGATCGATCCTCAGGATGGCAGCCTGCAGTCCCCAAGCCTGCCAGTCAAACTCGTTGATCTCACCTCCCCCATCATAACATGCTGGTCGCCGTCCATGATCACTGAAGGACCACAAGGCATTATGTCATACTGTCGGTGGTCTTTCAAACTGTGCACAACAGATCTTTGATATGCGATGTATGCATTGCTGCCTTGAGTATATGATAGATAGCGAACATTTGTGACTCACCAGATTGAAAAACATCTCTCTGTTGTCAACCATGACACCTGTCGATACCTTTCACTGTTTTCTCTCCCTTCCACAGCCTCTTTGAGAGTGTCATCTTTCCCTTTGGCCTCCATCATTTCTTCGTTCCTGTTATCTTCATCATCTCATGGATCTTAATACATACAAACACTTACCTCTGAATACCATCAGATACCACGGAGGGGAAAAGAACAAGCAACATTGAAGATTACCCGAAATGTCCATCGGACAGCTGGTGAGGGAGGGACTGGTGAGGATGGGGCAGCCAGTGATGCACAGGTGAGCAGCCATCGGCCAACCGGCAATGGAGGGACTTGGTATGATGGGCCAGCCAGTGACACAGGCAAGCAACCATTGGCCAGCCGGCAAGGGAGGGACTGTAAGGATGAGCCAGCCAGTGATACACAGGTGAGTAGCCATTGGCCAACCGGCGACGGAGGGACTTGGTGTGATGGGCCGGCCAGAGCAGCCATCAGCCAACCAGTGAAGGAGGAGCAGTGGAGATGGGCCAGCCAGTGGTGCACAGGCAAGTAGCCTTTGGCCGACCGGCAAAGGAGGGACTGGTGAGGCTGGACCAGCCAGAGCAGCCATCGGCCAACCAGCGAAGGAGGAGCAGTGGGGATGGGCCAGCCAGTGGTGCACAGGCAAGTAGCCTTCGGCCGACTGGCAAAGGAGGGACTGGTGAGGATGGACCGGCCAGAGCAGCCATCAGCCAACCAGCGAAGGAGGAGCAGTGTGGATGGGCCAGCCAGTGGTGCACAGGCGAGTAACCTTCAGCTGACCAGCGAAAGAGGGACTGGTGAGGATGGACCAGCCAGGCAGCCATCGGCCAACCGGCGAAGGAGGGGTGGTAAGAATGGGCCAGCCAGTGATGGCACAGGCAAGTAGCTGTGGGCCAGTTGGCGATGAAGGGACTGGTTACCATGGGCCAGCCAGTGACAGAGGGACCGGTGAGGATGGGCCAGTCAGTAATTGAAACAACCCTAAAGCGAGTACGAAGTGTACTTCAGGTCGTCACAGAATGTCAACCAAGGAGGAGAGTATAGATGAAGGAATTGGGCTCAGTCTTAAAGCTTCAGAGGAAACTCCAAGAGAACTAAACTGGAGGACGTCCAGTGAAGTCTCGAGGTCTTATATAGATTCTACATATGTGTACATGTTTGTACCAGATCTACCGATACGACATATAGGAGTGGCGGTGATTAAATGCATGAGGCATAACATGAGGTATCATAATGGAAGAGAAGCAGTGACATGATGCAACCGCATGCGGTGGCAGAATGGAAGAAGCGGAAATGAAGAGAAGACGTGCACAGCACGGAGATGAACGTGAGAAACAATATAACTATAAATGGTTAAATGCGTCCGTTAGGATCTAGGATCCAGAGTGCATCGCGAAGGCTGACTGCTGAGCATGCTTCAAGAAGAGAGACGTGTCATGTGACACATCACGTGATCTAGTCACGTGACTTTGAAAGTAGAAAAATAAGTTAAAGTGTGAAAAGAAGAAGGAAACATAGACGGTGTAGAAGCGAACCGTAACAGTAATGCATTGGTGAGCAGCCATCAGCCAACCAGCAAAGCAGGGGTGGTAAGAATGGGCCAGCCAGTGATGGCACAGGCGAGTAGCTGTGGGCCAGTTGGTGATGGAGGGACTGGTTACCATGGGCCAGCCAGTGACAGAGGGACCGGTGAGGATGGGCCAGTCAGTAATGCATTGGCGAGCAGCCATCGGCCAACTGGCGAAGGAGAGACCTGGTGTGATGGGCCAGCCAGTGGTGCACAGGTGAGTATGCATTGGCCAGCCGGCAAAGGAGGGGCTTGGTGTGATGGGCCAGCCAGTGATGTACAGCCAAGTAGCCACGGGCCAACCAGTGAAGGAGGGACTGGTTACCATGAGCTGGTCAGTGGTGCACAGGTGAATAGCCATGGGCAAGCCGGCAAAGGAGGGACTTGGTGTGATGGGCCAGTCAGTAATGTACAGGTAAGTAGTCATTTATCACCTGGCAAGGAAGGCTCATTTATTTAATACTGCCATTTGGTCAGTCATGGGCCCACTGGCAAACCATGGACTATGCATTCACTGGACAGCCTGTCATTTACACTAATCATTGCCCATTGGCCGGCGTGGGCTAGCCAGTGATTGGCAGGGAAATGGCACATTGGCTGGCCGGTGATTGGCGGAAAAATGTTACTGCTTTATGTGGGCCAATAACCTTTCCACTGCTTTGGGAGACATTTCAGCAGCTGTCGAGGTTGGTTCCAGCAACCTTCTTGATGGACCTGGAGGAAGCACGACCCCCACTAGACTCGATCCCAGTCGAGCAACTACAGCCAACCAGCATTGTCACCCACCCCAGTTGGGTCCCCTTCCTAGTGCTCCCTCCTCCACCATGCATAACCCACCCATGGTCCCTACTCACTGCTACCACTGTGGTTCCTGCAGACACTATCACCCCTACTGTCCCCACTACCATTGTTCCTTCTGTCATACCCTCGCCCCCAGACACAAACAGGCTGACTGTCCTTACTGATGTTGCAATTACTGCGATGAGCTTGGACACCTCACAGAACAGTGTCCCCTCCACGACCTCTCTGCCATCGATTGGAACCTCACCAATTATGAGGACAACAAGGGAGACTGCGACTGAAGAACTGTCTGAGATGGAACTTCAGACATACGTGGAGGGTAATGTTACGGTTGGCAATACACCCCCATCTTTTTCCCCTACCCTTCCTTTGGACTACCCTGGGTCATCCCTCTGGGATGATATCATTGCTTCCCTGCAGGACTATGCAGTGTCTGACACTGCCTTCGAGGACAGCCTCCTTGATCCGTTCCCTCCCGACACCACCCCCTTCTGATCCTATTTCTCCCATCCTGGTTCATCCTGATTCCGTATTGATCCTATTTATGTTCCATTTCCTTCCGAGGACACTGCCCCCTTCCATCATGTGCCTCTTATATGCAACGCGTCCCTTACCTCATACACATGATAGTGCCTTCCCTCACATTACATTCAGACTCTGACTCACCTGCCCTAAACCGACTCCAGGCAGTATATATATTCGTGCTCTGCCTGTAATGCTTCTTTAACTTGAACCTACACAATCTACTGTGTATCTTGGAGTTCATCGCTGGCTTGCTTCTCTTGCACTTCATCTTTCATTTCACCATTGTCTCTCTCATGAGGGTGATCTTCAGTTGATCATCACCAGGGTGTTGATCATTGTCTGACTCAGGTTGAGCAGACCCCTGGGTGAACTCCAACTACACGTTGGTGTTCCATTGTTATGTTGGTCGTAACATCAGCCACCTGCTTTTCGTGTCCCATATCTCATTCGTCCCCAGGAAGGTTTGGACCTGTGCTGTGAGGCTTTGTCAAGTCTATGATGAGTGGCTAAGTGGGGATTGCATTTGGAATATGCAGGTAAGGTTACCTCTGCACTTTGGGAGGCTGTGATTGATGCTGTCCCAGGAAGCATTACTGCCAGGTGCTACTCTCCTCGGAGTGGTCTTATCATCAGACAAGACGAATATCTCTGTCATGAGTGGCAACCACGTCACTCATCCAGTTCTTATCAGCCTCACCAACATTGATGCATGCATCCACAGCAAAACATCTCTCTACACATATCTCCTACTTGCTTTACTCCCTGTTGCAAAGTTCACTCACAAAACTACCTGTGTTCACAGCCTACTGCAAGATTGTCTATTCCATCAGGCCCTCAATGTTGTTCTCTCACCATTGAAGATTGCTGTGGAGGTGGGGGTCATGATGAGTGATCCTGTCAGAAATCTTTGCTATTGCTTTACTCCGCTAGCCTCATGGATTGCAGACACTCCAGAGGAGAGTCTAATAGCAGCCACGGGTCCAAGAGCATCGCCAGTTACCACCGCTTTGTCCAAAAACTTTGGTGATCCGCATTGACATCCTCCTCATATTGCGGAGAAAACTCTCCTAGCAATTCACTCTGCTTGTTCGAGGTATCCACCAAAGGATTACAAGAACTTCCTCAAGGTCATCAAATCGTTGGATTTAAATGGTGTTGCCGAGCCAGTTTGGATGGACTGGCCACTATCAGACCCTTGCTACTTCATTACGATCAAATCACTGCACCATTTTCATCGATTCACCTGGGACCATGACATCAAATGGTGCATCTTGGCCCTTGGCGCCACTGAGCTAGACTTCCATTTTTCCATTATCCAGACCCCTGTGGGATTCCGGATGTTTGACGAAGGTATATCCAAGTTGAAGCAGGTTACTGGGCATGATCACCACACTGTACAGCACTACATCATTGGCATTGTAGCTGGTGGTGTCCCTCAAAGGTTCCTTACCACCATTCGTGCACTTCTCAACTTCCATTACCTTGTGCAAGCTCCTACATTTACTGCACATTCCCTCAATCACGTGGCCCAGGCACTTCAGGAATTCCATGACCACAAAGATGCCATCATCTGCCACAGTGCACGAGCCAACTGGGAGATTCCGAAGCTTGAACTGCTTCAGAGTGTGGTCCCTGGTATCTGTCAATCCAGAGCCCCAATGCAGTGGACTGCTGATGTCACAGAGCATGCACATGTTGACGAAATCAAGGTGCCAGCCCACGCTGGCAACAACCAGAATTACTACCATCAGATTGCCCACCACCTTGATAGGTTGGACAAGTGTTTCAGATTCAACCTAGCAATGTACATTGAGGAGTGGCACCACCTGGATCCAACAGTAGATGAAGGTTTTTCCAGGGATTGTGAGGAGTATCACAAGCCTGATGCAGAACGGTTCTCCATCTCCAAGTATGTCACTCCAATACGCCCTGTCATAGACTATTTCTCCACCTCACTCGCTCTTCTGGGGGGATCCACTCCCACTGCTCCAAAACCTTTCCACACATTCGCCACTCTAACTACCATGTTCCATGTTGCAATCAAGCCCTTGTCACAGCTTACTGTTGCTGAGGCTGCTGCAAAATATAAACTACCCAACCTCATTTCCACTGTTTCTACTTTCCTTGCACAACAAAATGGCAACTTGGCATCCCCGGATAACATTAAGCTTCAGATTTGGCACAGTGTACGTGTGCAGCAGATGTCATATCACAACAGGGAGCTGCAACCACCCCAGACACTTTGTGTGACTCCCCCATCAGCCACAAATCCCCATGGTCAATATGATTTGGTGATCATCAGCATCCAATCCAAGAGCAACTGGCCGAAGAACGGATTGGTTGGTCATGCTGTCATTCAACTCCAGATTATATTCCAACCTTTACACTGCGACTTTTTCACTGCATACATTCAGTGCTTCAACATTGAAAGTGTGAGCAAGGTGACCGGGATGCACCTTCTCAAGTGAGCGGTAAGGGCAAATGGGGATCGCATTGGAGAGGTGATTCTGATTACACTTGTTCATTCTCCTGCTCATCTTATCCCTCATTTTGGCACCAAGGCTCATCCACAATTGAATAAATCGAGCAGTTATGAGCTAAGTACCAAATTCTGGCTCAACAAATATTGGTCAAAAGAATTTTATTATGCGTTATCTCCCATGTAGATTTTTACTTACACACTGCTCAACTTCATATTATATATAATAGTCCTCGTGTATTTTTGTCCATGACCATCGATCCCGTCCGATTACTTATCAGTCTTGCTAGCTTCATCTCACTCGTGTAACATGCATAATCCTTCCATGACCCCACACACATACAACGAGAGCAAGATTTGAGTGAGTAATCAGTATGACTAAACAAATCTAACTAAGAATAGTATGTTTTCTTCGTAGCAAATCACTACACAAGCCACTCCCTACAATTTAGTGACTGTGAGTGCCTCGCTGTCGGAAAGAGCATTTGAATGAGAAAGCTCACCAAAAAGCACAGCTACTGACCATACCACAGCTGCTCAGGCACAAAATGGACTGGCACTGTCCAACAATGGACCGATTGGTCAAGAATGACAGCTGGAAGACCACTGTGTGGCTCAGTCAACATGAAGATAGCATTGCATTTCTGAATTGCATCTACCTGGAGCACTTTCTACTTCCAAATAACAGGACACTGGCCAATTTATTGGACGTTTTGAAAACACAGGGTCACTACAGCACTGCTGCAAAGGAGAAGCATATGAAAAAATGGACTCATTATCCTGAAGTCAACCAAAAAAGAAGCTTGGATCGTGAAGCACAGCTGGCAAAGTTCTTAAATAGAGTGCGTGCCGCTGTACACACAGCATATGGTATATCATGTTTGTGAGTTCAAATTTCATTGATCTGGTATAAGCACCCAACAAGTTGTTTCTGAATTGCCCACTACAGTGAATGGGATGCCAAATCTGCCACCAAACCATTGGATGGTGCATATGCAGCAAGAAAATCCAACATTACCTCCTATTTTCCAACCCCTGACAGCATCAGCAATTGGTCCTGGGAACAGGTTGTGACATTTTGTGAGATGAAGAATTGCGCTGACTCTAAGTGGGAAAAAGAGTCATTCATAGAACTCGCTGGAAAAGCATCATGTCTGCTGGGCATGCAGGATGGCCACCATTTCATCTCATGTATTTGGATTCTTGGATCACTAATTTATCTAATGACTTTCCATTGTGGTGGTTCCATCTCAACCTGCCTCTTTGATATCAACAATTATCCACTCCAGTTCCTTCACATCCTCATTGGCATATCCTTCGCAGACTACACAGCCATCGGTTTCGATCTGTCCATCAAGTGGGAAAGCATGAACCAGACCTCAGATCTGGATACTGATGAATTGGAGCACAGTGACTCAGAGGAACTGCAATTGGATTCCAAAAAGTCTCAGTCGCTGCATTCTGGATCAATAGATGACCAGGCTTCCCAGTCAGAAAATGTGGATGTGACAAACTCTCAGTTAGAGTGTGCTGAAGAGTCCTCAGATGATCAAGATATTGAGAATGAGGTTCAGTATTCGCAAGACCAAGAAGGGAGGACAAAATGGGTGGAGATTACAAATAAGCATAGTAATTGCCTCAGGATCTGGCTGAGGAGCATCCTAGATATTTCTGACAGCCTGTGCAGTCAAGGGACAACAGTCTGGGAGGGTCGGGTGGACTCCAAGTCAGTCAATGTAAATGAGCCATGTGTTGTAGTAAAGGATTTGTGGAGCAAACCTCTTAGGAAATATACTGAGGGTATGATCCTTCATATTCTGGAACAGCACCAATCGAAGGCATCCCTATGCTAGTTGGCAAGCAACAAGTCAAGACCAGCCTCCATGATCCTGAACACTTGAACATGGAGGTCAATCACTCTACTCACTTTCTTCATTCTGCTCTCCCTTGTGGTTCCTCTTTCAACCTCTGAATCTTGTCTCAGCTTGTCTCTCATCCCGTTGGCAAACTAATCCTTGAATTCTCATCCCTCGGGAAGCTCCTTGTCATGTACTTGGATCAAGTCATCGGTGAGTAGACTTCATTTCATGGTATTCAACATTCTCTGACCAAATTCTAGCACACAAGAATGCATTAGAGGTTGCTGGTATCCTACACTGAGACATTAGCCCTGCAAACCTCTTCCTCGCCTTGGCAAAGGACTGGACCAATCACAGCAAGTTTATGGACCATCTTTCCAATGAATCCCGGCAGTGTTTGTGCCAGCAAATACAAAATCTTCAGTGGTGAGGAGTTCTCAGCAACTGGGGCTATGTGGTCCCCGTCACACTCCCCCGGCTATCACAGCTTCTGATATGTCAAATGACAATGATCTCCCTTCCAACAGACCTCTGACATCGCCAATTGAAGCCAAGTCCGTCATCGAATACGATAACCTTGTCTCCACTCGGAAGATCAGCAGCCAAGATATGCCATCACTGGTATCTGTTTTGGATCTCACAGCTGATGACAACATCATGCTATTGATGGGTGCTGATGATCCAAATGATGACTCCTGCCAAACAATTGATTTATGCCCACTCTATTGGACAGTAAGTCTGGTTGTTTTTGTCCAAGCTAACCAAGTTGACACATAACTCAGGGAACATGGTCCTGGATGTCTGCGCAGCTGGTGATGGCCAGTCCAGGACAGCCTGTGGTGCACAATGCACTTCATGACCTGGAGTCATTCTTCTACATCCTCATCGGAATCTGTGTTCTTTATGATGGACCCTCGACTCAAAAATCTGAAACCGACCTTGCAGGCTGCTTTGACAAATTCTTCAACACTTTTGAGCCAAGCATACTCAAAACAATCACCATTCAATTGGACTTGACATGGACACCATTTGTTGTAAAGTATATCCATCTGTATTTCAAACCATTCATCCCCCTTCTGTCATGCCTCTGAGCAGAAATCATCCTGCCACTGGCTATGAATGAACACGGAGATTTCTATTGCAAGACTCTGTGTAACCATGACACCTTTATTAAGCACATCATTACGGCTCTTTCTGAACTTCAACCTGAACATTGGGATGATGCATCACTCAAGCAGAAGAGTGGTGGCTCGTCTTGCCTGGTTCCATTGGAGGTCACTACTGTGTAGTCCGAATCCAGACCACCAACACTCCCATTGCTCCTTGCTCCCCCAATGGTACAGAAGACTTTCCCCCCTGGCCATGGTACCATTCAGAGTGACTCAGGTCTACACCAACCCATGGAACGGTGTGAGATGGGCTTGGAAAAGTGACTTGGATGACTTCATACCTTCCAGCCCTTCGAAGCATGCCTGATTGGATCCTTTCCAGTCACCTTCCAGTTCTCGCCTCCACCCCAACTGGATGGCCCATAGCACTGGTGTATTACCCACACAGCATTCAACAAGACAAAGTAGGTTTGTCTTAGGAAAGCCCTTCGGGCAATGAGGGGCTTCAGACTCGATGCACCAGGTTCATTGCATGTATGCAGGATATGTAATTTTCCACCAATCGATTCCTTCTATGTTGTATTGCCAGCTAGTGCTTCGAGTCCTACCCTACATGTTTTTCTTATGTAGATATACTCAACGCTGTTGCCTCATTGTAAACACAAGTTATCCTATATAAAGTTTCTGCCACATTGGTTAATATTTAGTCAGCCATTGTCTCACTTTTATCCTGATGCCTCCCAAAAGGAAAATTTCCACCCAGGCCACAGTTCCTAAGGTGAAATAACTCACCAAATGACCCAAGGAGCTTTTTGATGACAATGAACATCTGGGTGAGTCTGAGCCCTTGTATATATATATATATTCTGACACGTATCATACATTTTCGAACTCTTTGCATTGTAGAAACTGGACCTGAGACTCAACCACTTCAGAGGTGCTCATCACAGGCTGGCAGAGGATGTGGGGGATCAATTCAGCAGTTGGAATGCATTGAGCACATCCAGTCCACAAGACCCTCACAACAATCCACCCATAACCTTGATATAGCGACCGAAGGACAAGAAGTCAATATGATGGCCCCCTCTCATCACTCTGGCACAGTGTACAACAACAAGGAGAGTCAGATTCCCCCATGGGCAGAACCTTCTCCATTGACCCAAGTTCAACCAACCCTTATGCTATCACAATCCAATCAGTTCAGCTTCAAGGTACCCTCCCAGCCAACTACAGCATTTGGCAATAATGAGGCTCAGGTTGGCATAAGGTCCAACAACAAGGAGTGTGCTGTTCCTCTTAGACGCCAATAAGTGTATTATCTACCTATCTCTAAGTTACCAGGTCACGGTGTACACTGTACAATAGGTCCTTGGTCACATCATCCCACTCTTCTCATCCCCCTTCTTCCATATTTTCTGCAAATGCATCGCATGCTGGTTCCCAGTTTACTGCAGCAAGCTCACATGCTACATCTGAATGTGGGTTGAATGATGACTATGGAATGGCATACAGCAACATTGACATTTCTCAGCCCCAATTCTGGTCATTGCAACTTTGTCTCCTTGCTGTGGTTGCAACTCAACTCTCAGATGTATCGGTGCCTTGCAAACATTCACCCTCGGGGCTGCTCCAAGACCAAGAAGCAACCCGTGATTTGCCTCCCCCAAGGGGGGCTGGGTTGTGTCAAGTCTGATCATTTCGTCAACTCCCTTCATTCCTGCCTTGTGCTCATACCATCACGATGTGTGACACAGACATTCAAGGGGGGGGAAACCTTGAGGGTGATGTTGACCATAGGTTTGTGATTGATGAGCTGTCCCCAGATGAGGACAAACACTTCACAGAGTCCATCATTCATGGTGCCTTGGAGGGTAAGTGTTCTTCCATTCTGCGAGCAAATTACTCATTATTGTATTTAATCAAGGCCTTCCCAAGCACCCTGAGCAGCATAGTGAAAACCCAGCCACGAGTATGTGTGGGACAAAGGTTGGGTTTCATAACTGACTACCATCTGGCTTAGGCACCAATTCAGCAAAACACAGAAACAGGGAGGAACATAGGATTAGCAGTGTTGTGCTAAACTCCCACCAGCTTTCTGGTTCTGCAGTGCCTCAAGGTAAGCAAGGAGCTACTTGATAAATCTGACTAACAAGTTGCTTAGGCTATGTGGAAGACATTGTTGCTCAACACCACCAGCACAATTGCCCACCGCATCTACTGACAATACACAGCTTCTGGCCATCTGAAATCAGCAAACGTCACATTCTCACAGTGCCCACTCCACAGCAGGTGATACGAACAAAATAGAGGTTCCCATCTCATTACACCCTCGAGGAGCTGCAAATTCTCCCTTGCTGCCTACTGAGGCTAATTCTCTCACTGGATCTCTTCCTCAACCAGCAGTTAGGTCCACCGTGTCCAGTGTTCATCCAGACAATGTGGATCCATCACACCTAAGTTTCTATGCCCCTTCAATCTGCGATATCATCGAGTGTGCCAAACAAATATCCCACTGTGATCTTGCCTCCCTCAACTCATTCCCATTGCACCCACAGTTCAATACTAAGGCTGGCGAATATATGAACAAGGCTATAGTCAAGCACCAAAGCTGAGGCTTAGCAATACCCGAGGGTAAGTATGTTTATCATTGTCCAACCTGAAACTAACAATTTCCAGGGTGGTGGCCTCAATACACAAATGACATCACCAAACTTGTTTGTATTTTAATTGTCACATTAGTTGTGGGAAGATATAGGAAACTGGCACTCCTCTCTCAAAAAGAAGGCATGCAACTTCATTTGTGAGCGCTATCAATGGGATTCCCAAAACCACCGTTCTGTTAATGCTAACATTGTCAAAACACTTCTGGAGCGTGTTACACTCGCCCCTACCCAGGTCAAGCATAGGCTTTGGTGAGATGAAGGTTCAGAGAAGTTGATGAGGATCAGCAAGATCCAAAGGTCAACAATCAATGTGGTTTTGGGATTGTCATGAAGACGGTTCTAAGACGGCTTCTCAGAAGGACATAATTAATGTCTGACTAGAAGCAGCATGCACTCAAAAGTAGCACAAAGACTTGTTCAAGGGGTACTTGAGAGGTCAAGTCAAGGGTTCAAGGGTTCAAGGGTTCAAGGGTCAAGGCTAACTCCACATGTGTAGAGCTAGATGCGAAGGTGGTCAAAGCAGACTAAGATTGGGGAATTTGTATACAATGACAGATGGTGTTTATATACTACTAGTCTCAGCATATGAGTAAGTGGGAAGGAATAAGAGAGAACATTCCAGGAGATGTTAGAATACACTGCAGGAATCGGAGAGAATGTGAAGGAAGGATTCCTGTAGAAAGGGTCGGAATGACTTGGAAACCTGTGGGGCAGGAATGGAAGATATTGGAAATGGGGAGGGTCGGATGGGGCTAGAACAGTCCGACAGCCGATGGAACAAATGGAGAGCCATTTGAAAAGTAAATGGATAACTGCAAAAATGTGAAATGGATATGAAAGGGGTAACATAGGGGCGAAGACGAGAAAGAAGGAAGAAAATGTAACAGAGCATGGAATATTCCTGAAGCATGGCCAAGATGAAGAGGTAAGTGGAGTGTAATTAGAAATTATGAGCTAACACTCTTGCTAGGGTCATACAAACAACCTTGCACACCCTGCACTTGCCAGTCTTGTTGTCAACTTTTTCTATGCTGGTCTGAACTCTGTGGGAAGTCTCTTTCCCGAAGTGTTTGGAAACAAAGTTCCCCAAGCTGCTGTCACACTCACTGCCACCACAGTATTTTTTTTTTTAAATTCTGCTAATTATCCCCACTGATATTGAACACCAATAGATCAAGCTTGCACTTGACAAGGTTGCTGTGGAAGCCAAGGAAGTTGCATTCAAGCATGACATTTATGCAGATGTCTATGTAGATATCCTTGGCCTTATGGTGAAGTGCGACATGAACCCCATCCACCACACCAAGGCAAAGATGCTCCGTGTTCAATGGGCAAAGATTGGAAGGTCAGTACCCATTGGCATGGGAGCAATTGACTTATGGATCATTTTTTTACAGGAACGGTGGCTCAGTCACTACAACCACTGGCTTTGATGTTGATCTCAATTAGACAGATCTGTTTGTTGGGTGCATCATTATCATTTGTTATCATTTCCTGTATATTTCCAATTTGGAATGTTGATCCCCTCTGTTTTCCACAATGTGACAGGCTGTGCAATCCTCTTAAAGTCTGGTGTCAGGTATATAAATATACTTTTAGTCTAGTGTGACTAGTCTTTCCCAGGCTGGATGAATACTGGGACATTCTGTACAAGGCTAGCCAGATACATAGGTACCTTGTTGGGGGAGGTTGGACAGGCAAGACAGCTGGCCAGCACTGGCCAGCACTGTCCAGAGGAGGGTTGGTTTGCTGATGTGTGTCATGTATTGGAATGAATATGCATTGCTTGGAGAGGTGATCCACAACAACGAGGATAGCAGTGTATTTGGAGGACACAGGGAGCTGTTCGATGAAGTCCATGAAGATTGTTGGTGACCTCAAGATCTTAGACAGACTTGGGAAGCTCTACACTTGATACTGACTTAGAGACAAGTAAGACTTGTGAGAGGAAAGCTTCGAGAGGGAATTCCAGCAAGAACTTGACTGAAGTTCTGTCATATCCCGGAAATTCAGTAAGTCCAACCCCAGTCCTCCGAACCAACTCTGCTCTTGTACATACGGACTCCAGCACGTTCTTGCTATAGACACGACCCCTGACCCTCGGACCCTGTCCATAACTTATGATACCTTACGTTCCATTTCTTGATCTCAGTATATACTAGTTCCGCTGTATGTTCTCCTCCGTACCTGTGCTCCGCTTAGGAACACAGCTCCGGTTCTATCTTACCTCCGATCCCTTACTTACAAACCAGCTCCACTCCGTTAGTAATCCCCTAGAACTCCGTAGTATATAAACCTCCGCAACTCCTGTATTTCCCTCCAGTTCGAATATCAACTTAGTCTAACTCCATTCCTCCGCTTGAGTCTCAAAGACTCTCTCTCTGTAACCTCCGCTCAACTTGACGTCTAGTACATCTTAAGTCTATCTCTGACCCATCAGTAAATTCTGGGACAACAGGACTCCTAGCAAGGGCACACCACATATGGTGAAGCCAAGTCCTGTCCGCTAGACAACTCCGAAGTTCCGGAGTTCGTTCTCCCCTTGGAGTTTATCAGTACTTTAACAAGTTCTTGGGAGCTGCATTGCGGGTTTATATACTCTACATGTAGAAAACTATAGTGTAGTCACTAAAGAAAAAACTACAGCACTAGCAGGCCGAAATAAGCCATGCTTATGTAAGCTACTAATGTTCTCACCCATTCGAGATGAGTTTACGACACTACAGGGGTTTGGTCATGTATGTACTTATGTACATGTATTAGGTGCATCAGATATTAAAGTATGAGTCATTGTGACTAGTCATGACTGTGAGTGAGTTGTGATGACTCCTATAAGCATAGCCTTGGGTGTAGCCCATTCATATGAGCTCGGCATCCATTGATACATGACATGGTTCATAGTCATCATGACTAGGAATGGGCAGAAATGAAGGAATGAGTCCTTGTGACTCAATGGAAACAGTATCTGTTGATACTGGCAGAAATGAGTGAAGGGTGTATCCATTGATATGAGCAGAGATTAAGGAGGCAGTGCAGGCAGTGCATCATGGCAGTGCATGGCAGTGCTGACAGAGATTAAAGTGGCTGTGCAGAGAGCGGAGATTAATGGTGGCTGTGCAGCATGTGACTCATCTTTAGATCACATGAGGGAAAAAGATATGGGCGAAAAGTGTGTCCATAACAGAGATGGAGTTCCATGGCTTCTCCAGAATGGGGAGTTGCTTCAGTAACCCATAGGGCCAGTGTCTTGGAACCTTCACATGGGTGCAGGATGTGCAGGAGGAAACATATTCCTTGACAAATGTCCTGATTCCTGGCCAGGTATATTTGCAGCAAATCAGTTCCAAAGTCCAGTTCTGGCCAAAATGTCTGGAGAGCAGATGGTCATGTTTATACTGGAGTACTCGGAGTCGGAGGTCATTAGCATCAGGGATGTAGATGCATTTTTCAAGATGGAGGAAACCATCTTCATCAACTGACCAGCAAGAGTTGGCAGGGTCAGACATGTGGAGTTCAGCTAGGGGATCTGAGGGAAGTGCGGAAAGGATGTTGCTGTGGAGTTGTTCCACATTGAAGAGAGTGCTAGCTTGGAGGACTGGAGCTGCAAGGTAAGTGGCTTGGAGGAACAAAGCAAGTTGCTCCTGAGTGAATACTGGTCAGAAGTTGTGCAGATTGATGCAAGCATAGTCCTTATCCCCCTCTTTGAAATAGACATCCCAGTGTCTAGTAAGGGAATCAGGTTTCATGCTGAGGTGACTGGAATGGAAATGAATGACCATATTGAATTGGGAGAGGAACTCCAACCACCAGGCTTGCCGGCAAGTCAGGAGTTTGGTGGTCACAAAGTACTCAAGATTCTTGTGGTCAGTGATGACATTGATTGGAGTACTGGAGCCTTCAAGGTAATGCCACCAGGTCCAGAAGGACTCATGGATGGTGAGGAGTTTCTTATCATAGGTGTCATAGTTGAGCTCTGGAGTGGAAAGTGTCCATGAGTAGAAAGCAACTGGCCAAATTTCTTCATCCGGGCAGCAGATGAAAAGAATACCAGCAATTGCATAGTTGGAGGTGTTGGTTTCTGTGATCAATGGAGTGTCCAGAACCCAATGGGTAAGGATCAGAGTGGTGGTGAAGACTTCCTTGTTGCAGAAGGCAGAGCAACAGTTGTTAGAAAAGTTCCATGGAATACCTTTGTGGGTGAGGCAGGTTAAGGAAACAACTATGTTGGAGTAGTTTGCTATAAAGTGACAGTAGAAATTTGCGAATCCAAGGAAGGATTGGATATCCTTGACCTTGTGAGGTTCTGGCCACTCCTTCACAGTCTGGACTTTGTCCAGAGACATTGAAAGACCAGAGGAAGAGATGTTATAGCCTAAGTACTTGGTAGTGTTGGTGGACCATTCACATTTCTTGGGTTTGGCATAAAGTCTGTGTTTGCAAAGTCATTGGAGGAGGGAAGTGGATAGCAGTCTTTCTTCATAATCTTATTGAGTTCTCAGAAGTCGACGCAAAGACAGAGGGAACCATCCTTCTTGCAGACAAAGAGGACCAGAGCAGCATGAGGGGAGAAGGAGGGACAGATGAACCCCATTGCTAGGTGCTCATCAAGGAACATGCAGAGAGAGCCAAGTTTGGAAGGGGAAAGGGAGTAGGTGGTGCCCAGTGGAGGAGATGCTCCTTCCTCAAGGTCAATCTTCAGATTGTGTTTGCAATGTGGAGCAAATGTAGAAGCCTTGCTTTTGCTGAATACATTGGGAAAGTCATGATATTCTGGAGGGACAGTGGAGAGGTTGACCTGTTCTGGAGGAGTAAGGGAGGTGGAGTGGAGATCACTCTCCTGGGGGTGGAGTTGCAGGCTAAACTGAACAGAGCCTTCAAGGCAACAAGCCAGTGCAAAGGCAGGTGCACTGACGAGCACAATAGGCAGAGCCTTGCAGTCAGAGAAACATGGTGGATCAGATGGGATAGGATCAGCCAGAGAAAGTGATTCTGGAGGCTGTGGAGGAGAGCTCGGGGGTGCTGGCACACTCTGTTCAGGTGCACAAAAAGAGATACTGCTTGAGACCCAGTCAATCAATGGATTGTGTTGGGTGAGCCAGTTGTGTTCTAGAACAAGGGAACAGGTAGAGTCCAGTGGAGTGACATAGAATGTTGTCAGAGTGATATCACCAGTCAGGAAATGGATGGAGAGGTTGATGGCTCAGATAATAGTGCTGTTGGATGTTCCATCAAAGAGGCAGAGTTGAAGTGGGGGCATGGGGTAGGTAGAAAGTCTGTGTTTATTAACAAAATTATTATCAATGAAACAATTGGAGGATCCAGAGTCTACAAGTGTGGGAAAGGGAGAGATCGGATATGATACTAAAGTGATGGAGGGCATAAGTGATTTGGGATCAGAAAGAGCGGATACATTGAGACAGATCTCCTTGAGTGCATGGGTGGGTTCAATGCAACCTCCAGTCCATGCAAAGTCACAGAGGTCACAGGCTATTTTTTTGTCTCTGAGGTGGAGGTCTCCAGTTTAGCTTCTGGAGTTGTGGTCACTGTGCGGCCCTTGGCTGCCCAAGATGTAAACTTGGGGCAGTCCTTAGCCATATGGCCAGTGAGACCACAAAACATGCACAGTTTGTTATCAAACTGGCATTTGTGCTCCTCATTGGTTAGCTTGCTGTCTTTCTCCAATTTAGATGACAAGTCCAGTTTTGGAGCTGTCACAGTGGAGGTGGATGCTCCTTTGCCTTTTGACTCCTTAGAGTCTTTGGAGCCACCATTTGTTATGATATACTATATTTTCAAACTTTTTTAACTTAGCGCATTCGTGCACTACTTTACACCCTTCAGACTTCAAAGTCACGTGATGTGCACGTGACCATGGGAAACTACACGTGACCGATGGTCCAGACAAACACGATGCACACACGCCTTATTAATTCCCATTCTTTCTTTCCCATCATCATTCTTCCTCTCTCACGAACTCTTCTTTCATCTATCTATATCTAGTAGTCTTTCCCATGGACCCTATGGTCCGTGCGCCATCCTGTAATGTATATAAAGTAGCAGTACTCGACTGGACTCCCCAGTCTAATCCATTTGTCACTTGTGACCTACGTCCTTGCAAGTTGATCAAGGAAGACCCTGCCTCTTATCCTCTACTCTCTGTTTCTTTTTCTCTAGTAAAGTTTGGTGTAGCTCAAGACGAGTCCTGCCAGTGTTCGCTCGAGATCATCTTGCAACACTTGGATTAGACTTCATACACTGCCTGGACTCTAGGGCTAAAGAGAACCCACAGTGTTTTCCAGACTTCATTTTCTTTACGTTCGCCGCTTTAGAACGTGGGGCAGTACCCTGAGCTTTTGTTGTGTTACTTTAGAACCTTTCTCAGTCCCTCCTTTGAGGTGATAGCCATGCAAGGGTCGAGCCTTGTTTGCAAAGAGCGATATGGGAACAACTGTCATCGTGCAGCCCGTAGCCAAGCTTATATAGCTGTGTTAGTCCCTTAAGTGATTGAGGAGGTAGAGTGTCAGTTCCTAGATTTTTTACGATAGTGTATGTGTCAGTTTGTTCCTGGGCTTTGTGGACCCCAGAGAACTTGTTACGAGACTTTATGGAGAAGAAGGTATTACCTCCGGTCGAAAGTTTATTTTTTTAGATCTTTTACTTGCCGCATCCCTCGAGCTTGGTTGTAAGATACCTCGCAGTAAGGATTAAGCTGGCTCGCATTCGCACGAATCGAGTAGTGCAACAACCCCGACCAGTACAACCTCCTGCTGCTCCAGTAGCTCCTCCTCCACTTCCTTCCCCCCCAAAGAAACAAATCCCCTACACTGAAAGATACTCAGACGCTCAACTCGCACTCTTCTGTTACGTACAGCTTCAATGTAACAGGCGTCACAACAACTACTTTTCCAACTCATTTTTCCTCCAACATCGTCATCCCCCCACCTCCCACTAAAAAATGTCGTCCGTTGATATTGATGACCTCATTAACCACCTTGATGCGCTCGCCTTGAGCAAGGAGCACTCAAACATTTCAAAGAAAATTGTAGACCCCAGTAACTGGGATGGCGATTGCTCAAAATTTCGTGCCTGGTGGATCAAGCTTCGACTCTGGGTTGATGCACAGGATTGGAAGGACAACCACGTCTGCACGGTTGCAGTGCTGTCTCAATTTGAGAAGAAGGCTGAGGGCTTCGCCCAGATCACACTAGAACGATATCTAGAAGAAGAAGAAACCGAGATCCCAATAGTGGTAGGATCTGTGGTAACTGCACTGATAGGCATTGTAGCATGGCCCAAGTGGCCTGATCTCCAGATTGAAATAAAGGAGTACTTCCAGATTGAGATACTGGCTCACGAGAGCCTTAAAAAGCTGCAAGCCTTACGGCAAGGGTCTAGGCCCATAGATTTGTTCATCCAGGAGTTCGTCGTCCTGGTAAAGGAAGCAGATATTGGGGTGGACTTCACCCTCGAGTTGCTCAAGAAAGCCATCGACTATCGCATATATTACCAAGCGAAGATGACAGGCAAGGAGTCTGATGACTATCTTGAGCTCTGCGGAAACTACCAAGCAATCGGTAGGAACTTTGAACAGATCGCAATAGAACGCAGTCCACCCTCTCGCCCATCCCCTTCTTCTTATCGTCCCCAGTTCGCTCCTCGTCCCCCGTGACCTTATGGCCAACAATATTATCTGCCCCTGCCACGACCTCCTCCAGGTAACCACTCCCGTTTCACTCCCACCGGTATGCAGCCGGGTAGAGGAGCCCCGATGGAGATAGATGCACAGCAAGCTGTGCCTCCGTCCCGGCCCGATATCCATACTTGTTACAGTTGCAACAAGGTTGGCCATATATGGCCTGATTGCTCTCAGAACCCAAATCAGAGAGCCCCATGACCGCCACAGGTACGGCAACAGTATTTCTGGGATTATGAAACAGGTGCCTATGTGCCTGCTGTACCCTACGCTCCACACATGCAGCACGCCCAGCACCAATATGGTCATCCCCTCCCTCCTCCTCCAACCGCCACTCCCGTCCCGTCCCCTCCCCCGGTTGTCACTCAACAAGTGGCAATGCCATCCTTCTATTCAGCAGAAGCCGAAGCCTTCTACAGAGACAAGTTCAAAGTAGAAGCCAGGCAGAAGGCGGCCAATTCTTTAAATTAAATAAGGCTGTGAACAATGAGGGTGTTCATGGACTGGACAATAACATTTCTTCTTCTGTCTCTCTCTCTTCTTGTAATATTTCCACCGATCTCGTAGACTGTGATGAGTCCAATTTCCCTGTATGTACTCTGGACGATCTTCTTGGCAATATTATTCCCCATTCCAAAAGAGTGACTCAACAAAGGGAGAGTGTGGCGCCGGAATTAAAACAAAGTGTGCTTAATTCTCTTGTTCACCAAGTAAGAAATTCTCCTAATTATAAATCCCTCAATTCTCCCATGTCTATTTCTATTCGCGCAAGCACATTGTCATTCAGTGGCGAAATGTCACTTGAGACACATATACTGAATTATGAAGATGGAAGTTGGCAATCTCGATCGTTTAAGTCCCTTCTAGATTCAGGTGCATCTCACACTTTTATTGACAAGGACTATGTTCTCTCTCATGGTATCCCTACTTATAGAATCACTAACCCTATTTCGGTGAAAAATGCTGACAGCTCTAATGGAGCAATAGGCCAAGTAACCCATGCTGTCACTTTAATTATTGGGATTGCTGGCCATTACAAGGTCCTGGAAGCCTACATTTCTAAACTAGGAACCCACCACCTCATCGTTGGTTATGATTGGCTGGCTCAGCATAATCCCACTATAGATTGGGTCTCTAAAACTATTTCTTTCCCATGCTGCAAACCCTACTGTCATATTATGGGTGATGGACCTTTTAACGAACTGATCAAACTTATTTATAACCGTAGCATAGAAGAAGGACTCAAGGAGAAAGTGCCCGAAACATATCATGACTTCCTTGACATATTCTCTGAGAATGAATCCGAAAGAATGCCAGAATGAAAACCCTGGGATCATGCAATAGATCTGAAACCAGACTTTGCTCCCAAAAAGGGTAGAGTAATTTCCTTATTGGATGTGGAAATGGACGAAGCATGCACGTTCATCGGAAAAGAACTCAAGAAGGGTTATATTCGCCCGTTGAAGTCCCCTCAAACAGCATCAGTATTCTTTATACCAAAAAAAGACGGAAAAAAGAGACTCGTTATGGACTATCGATATTTAAATGAAGGCACCATCAAGAACACCTATCCTCTACCTCTTATTTCGACGTTGATTGATCACCTTAAGGGCACAGACATGTTTATGGCCCTTGATCTTCAATGGGGTTACAACAACGTATGAATTAAGGAAGGTGACAAGTGGAAGGGAGCTTTCATTGCTCCCATAGGCACATATGAACCAACCATTATGTATTTTGGGATGACTAACTCACCCCCTACTTTCCAGCAAATGATGAACGACATATTTAATGACATGCATGCTGTACTCATTATCTATATTGATGACTGTATGATATTTACCAAAGGCAAGACCAAGGAAGAGCATGAGGAAATAGTAAAGGAGGTGCTTTCCTGTCTTCATTAAAACAATCTTTATGTAAAACCAGAAAAATGTAGTTTCTCAAAGGACAAAGTGGACTTTTTAGGCATGGTAGTATCTAAAGAGGGAGTAGAAATGCAGGAAAAGAAGGTGTCAGGGGTATTGGACTGGCCGGTTCCCACACGCCTCAAACAACTGCAAGGCTTCCTCAGCCTCTGTAATTATTATTGATGATTTATTGAAGGCTTCACAGACATTGCACGCCCATCGAATGATCTCACCAAAAAAGACGTTCTATTCAAATGGGAACCGAAGCACCAGATCACATTTGATTCCTTGAAAGCCAAATTTAAGGAATCACCCCTGTTGGCTTATCCCAATCGAGACAAAGAAATGTGTCTTGAAATGGATGCTTCAGATATAGCCACAGGAGCAGTGCTTTCGGTTAAGTGCGATGATGGTCTCTGGAGACCCTGCGCTTTCATCTCCCACTCCTTCGACAGTGCCAAATGCAACTATCCTATTTATGATAAAGAACTCTTGGCAGTCATTCAAGCATTAGAAGAATGGCGACACTACCTAATCGGTAGGGAAGGTTTTGAGATCTGGACAGATCACAAGAATCTCAAATACTGGAAGAAACCCCAGACCTTATCTGGTCATCAAGCCTGATGGCATGCGCTTCTTCAAGAGTTCAATTACGTTTTTATTTATAAACCTGGTACATCGAATGGCCATGCAGATGCTTTATCTCGCCAACTGGACTATGGTGATGCTGTCACAGATCACAACCAGAACATTACTGTCTTACCACCATCTCTTTTTATTAACAATGTCGAACTTTCCTCCTCTTTTTACGATAAAATCATAAAAGAATCAGAAAAAATACACAAAGAATCCTTTAACGAGTACACTTACGATTACAATAACTATATTTTCAAAAACAACAAAAACAAAGTCTTTGTTCCTGAACCTTTATGTACAGAACTTCTTACTATCTGTCATGATTCTCCTATTGGAGGACATTCTGGACAAGCTTGCACTTCTCATCTTCTTACTCGTCATTTCTCGTGGCCTGGTGTCACAAAAGACATTAAAAATTATTTAGATAGCTGCCAAGTGTGCGCCCAAACAAAGGGAAAATCAAAGGCACCAGCAGGAAAACTCCTTCCTTTACCCGCTTCCAAATGACCTTGGGAAGATTTATCAGTTGATTTCATTACGGGTTTACCCGCTTCCCACGGTTATATCACCATTTGTGTAGTTGTTGATCGATTTTCCAAAGAAGTCATTTTTATTCCCACTTACGATACAGTTTCCTCAAAGGACTTAGCCATTATCTTCAGAGACAATATTTGGTGTATCCACGGACTCCCTTCTATGATTGTTTCCAATTGAGGCCCCCAGTTCATTTCGGACTTCACTTCTGAATTATGTAAACTTCTTTCTATCTCCCAGAAAATCTCCACCACATACCACCCACAAACCGATGGACAAACAGAGCGTATCAATAGAGAACTAGAACAGTATCTCCGCTCTTACATAGCTAAGCAACAGACCGAATGGGCTGACTGGCTCAAAGTCATTCAGTTCCATCACAACAACTCTCTCACCACTGCCACTGGCACAATTCCTTTCAACATCACATGTAACTATGCTCCTCGCATGGGCTTTGAAGGAAAAGCTAAAGGCATGGGAAAAGAATTCGGTATGGAGATGGGAAAAAGCCATAAAGAAGTAGAAGTTGCATTGGAGGAAGCATGAGAAAAGATGAAGAAGCAATCAGACTCCAAAAGATCTGAAGCTCCTAATTACAAGAAAGGACAACAGGTTTGGCTCTCAGCCAAACACTTGAAGCTCCCTTATACGGCAAAGAAGCTTACCCAAAAATGGATTGGCCCATATGAAATCCTTGAGGTGCTTCCTAATGCTGTTAAACTCAAATTGCCGAACTCCATTCACATTCATCCTACTGTCAACATCTCACACGTTAAACCTTATCGGGCAACCCTACTAGGTCAACCAGTCTCATGCCCAGACGCAATCAAAGTTGACAAAGAAGGAGTAGAGCAATTTGAAATGGACTACATTGCAGCATCACATCTCAAAGGCTGCCAGCTTCAATATCTCATACATTGGAAAGGCTACGACAAATCCGACAGGACATGGGAATCTGGTGACATTATCAACACAGCCCCTCAGGCAGTTGCCAATTTCCATAAAAAGAACCCCTCGGCTCCTCGGAAACTTCGTGGCCTTACCCTCAGAGATTTCTCTTCTCTTTTCTCACAATACGAAAACCTTACCAGGACTAATTATCACGGGACTTGCCTGGAATTTGAGTCTTAAAGAGGGAGTAGTGTTATGATATACTATATTTTCAAACTTTTTTAACTTAGCGCATTCACACACTACTTTACACCCTTCAGACTTCGAAGTCACGTGATGTGCATGTGACTGTGGGAAACTACACGTGACCGATGGTCTAGACAAACACAATGCACACACACCTTATTAATTCCCATTCTTTCTTTCCCATCATCATTCTTTCTCTCTCACGAACTCTTCTTTCATCTATCTATATCTAGTAGTCTTTCCCATGGACCCTATGGTCCGTGCGCCACCCTGTAATGTATATAAAGTAGGAGTACTCGACTGGACTCCCCAGTCTAATCCATTTGTCACTTGCAACCTACGTCCTTGCAAGTTGATTAAGGAAGACCCTGCCTCTTATCCTCTACTCTCTGCTTCTTTTTCTCTAGTAAAGTTTGGTGTAGCTCAAGACGAGTCCTGCCAGTGTTCGCTCAAGATCATCTCGCAACACCATTGGAGGGGTGAGGAGCAGAAGGCGTGGGAGTGGAGGTTTTGTTGGATTTGGGTGCAGAGGATTGATTGGTGTTCTTCGTCTGATGGCTGATCTTAGACTTGTGCTCCCAGTTGTGTGTGTTGATCACCTGAGTAAGAACTCAGAGTTCAGAGAGGGTCAGGGGTTTTATGATGTGGGAAATTCATCTTTGATGCAGTCCAGCAGACCATTGTAGAAATGGTACCAAAGGGCACCTTCTCCATATCTGCAGACTTGCAAAGCAATCCTATTGAACTTGACCACATACTTATTGATGTGTTGAGTGTCCTTCATGGACAGGTGGTTGAGTTGATGCTCTGTATCTCTGACAGGGTCGTGCAGACCAAAATTGGTCTGGAGCTCAAGGACAAACTCCTTGAAGTTGTCCATCCAAAGAGGGTGGAGTGTGGGATCTTCCATCTGGAGTAGGTCCAGTTCAAACCATTCCAGAGCCATACCCTTTATATACAACTGCGCGAAGGTGACTTTGGTGCAGTCAGTGCTAAAAGCCTTTGGGCAGTCTTGGAAATTCAGCTCACATTGCATCAGGAAACCCTGGAGTTTGTGGGGTTCTATCCCATCAAACTGATCCAGTTCTCAGACTTTGGTGTGGGGGGGCAGAGTCAGAGGCAGGACAGCAAGTGGAGCAAGCAAGGCCTTGGATGGCACTTGTGAGTAGCATGAGGGTGTCTTGCGGAACATGCTCATTGTCAGAGTCATTAGGCAGGTCATCATCATCACTGGGGAAGTTGGGATCATTGTTGAATGGATCATCTCCAGGGAAGTCAGGATCTCCTGGAGCATCTCTGTTGTCGGGAAAATGGGGGTCTCATGCTCTATGGTCAGAGCAGTGACTGGATTGGATGGAAGTTTTGCTCCTATTTTCATTGAGTTCAAGTTCAACAATGTGCACTCCTGGAGTAGGGGACTCTGGAGTAGGATGCACTTGAGAAGTGGAGCCTGGGGTGTGTCAGGCAGAAAAGCCCTGGAATTGGCTGACAAGTTCAGGGCCTTGTTGGCTGCTTCTGAAGACACTTAGGGGATTGTAACAGGGAGATGGCAAAGGATTTGCACCTAGGGTGTGGGTTTGGGATCTGGTAGTGCGTGTAGCCATAGGTTAGACTTGTAACAAGTAGAGTTCGAATATACTATTAAGAACAGGTAACTCCAAGGGGAGAACAAACTCTAGAACTCTGGAGTTGTCTAGACAGACAGGACTTGGCTTCACTGTGTGTGGTGTGCCCTTGTCAGGAGTCCCGTCATCCTGGAATTTACCGAGGGTTGGAGGTAGACTTAAGATGTACTAGATGTCAAGTCAAGTGGGGGTCAGAGGAGAGTCTTTGAAACTCAAATGGAGAGAAGAGGAGTGATCTAAGTTGATATTCAAACTAAAGAAATACAGGAGTTGTTCAGAGAGTTTATATACTTCAGAGTCATAGAGGGATTAGTAACAGAGGTGGAGTTGGTTTGTAAGTAAAGGTGTCAGAGGTAATGTAAAGCCAGAGCTGTGTTTCTAAGCAGAACACAGGTATGGAGGATACTATGAAGCAGGTCTAGTATAGATTTGGAGGTGTATGGAAAGTATGTAAGTATAGAATGTAAGTATATACAAGGTCCAGGGATCAGGGGATGCGTCTCAAGTGAGAATGCACCAGAGTTGGTATGGAGATGAGTCCAGAAGACTGGGGTTGGACTTACTAAATTTCTGGGATATGACAACATGACACATGTGATATTAGAATCACATGTATCCAGTAGGTACTGTTGGATATATCTGTACATTCAGCCCCTAATAATCTTGGCTCCTGTATGCATATAGAGGGAAAGGGGAATTTGGATTGATTTCACATGTGAATCTGACACAAATACAGGAGCTATTATGGGCAGAGGAGAAGACATTGAAACTTTCCTCCGTTTCAAAAACCTTGACCACCTCTATCCTAGCAGTTGCCACTGTTTCTTTCACCTCCTCTGGTTCTTCTTCATAGCAAGTTTTGAGTACCTGTAGGATATTCTCCTTGGAAATATTCCTTCCTTTGAGATTGGCGATGTAAGTTACAACAGGGTCTGGGGTAGGAGTGGTGGAGGCAGCTCTAACCCTCTGGGGGTTCCTGGGAGGATGTGGTGGTCCATTGTTGCTGCAAGGTGGGTTGTTGTTGTGAGGGAGGCAAGGGTGGTTGGTGATATGACATCCCTTCTGGTGGCAGATGAAGCAGAGGTTGTCCTTCATGTGATGAGCTCGTTCTACTGGGGTGGGGCAAATAGTGTCCACATCCATGGCATTTGGGTCACAATGAGGGGTCAAGCAATTGGAGGGGGTCCAGGTGGATGCAGAGACAAAGGCTCTTCCTTGTCTAATTCCCTCTCTCCTCCTTTTCTGGCCTGCAAATTGGGAGGCCTTCTGGATCCACATGTTGATGGTATCAGGGACAGTGGGCATCATGAGGATGGAGTCAGCAAGCTTCTTATTGAGGCCATTGATGTACCACTCGATTAACACCTTCTCATTTGTAATCTTGGCCTTTCTGGCAAGGAGTTGGAACTGGAGATTGTAATAGTCCAGCCCATCAGGGTTCCTGAGATTTTGTCTCAGTCTTCCCAAGTCAATTCATGCCTTGGCACCAACATCAAATGGGGTAAATGCTTTAGTAAAGCCTGTGATTACAGCAGTGAAGAACTTAGCACTTTCAGGCACTTCTTCATCTCCTATTTTCCAGTACCAACCCTTAGAAAAGTCTTTTCCTCATTCTTTGCTCATCTTGGCAAGGAGGGTAAGCATCTTGGCTCAATCATTATAGAAGTGATCATTCATCTGAAAGTAGGCCTTCATGGCCAACAGCCATTGTGGCACATCATCTAAGTGATCAGAGAAATCATCTGGCAAACCTGCCTTAATCTCTGACTTGTGTGCATCAATGTCCATTGGGATGGGAGATTCTAATGGACATTCTGCTCATTCTTTGGTGGTTGCACTTTGTGGTGATAGAGGTGCAGCTGGAGAAATAGTCAGTTCTGAACAATAAAGGTTCACTCTTGAAGAGGACAAAGATGGAATGGGAGTGGTTGAAGAGGAGGGCAGGCAGGGGGTGGTGGAGTTTCAGGCAAAGAAGTCAGGGTCATCATAGTGGTAGTTCGTTGGTTCAGTGGTCAGAGGAGGTACTGTGATTTCAACATCTGACTCCTACTCAGGGAAGGGAGCTTGGATTCCTCTTTGCCATGAAATGGTGGTGGGAGGGACCTCATGCTAAACAGCAGAGGTAAACTGGATGATCTAGTTCTTTTGTTACACTAATGTGTAGAACTTAGTCAAAGCACACACTCAAGTGTAGTGCAAAGACACTTAGAGATCCTGGGGTCTCATTATGACTAATTCTGGAACTAATCACTTGTGGAATGACCAAGCTCTAGCAAGTAGATTGCATAGAACTAGATACTGAACTAGCATACAAGGGTGATGTATTTTTACTACTGGGAATGGTGCACAGACCATCTGAGTAGAGGGGAAAATGAGGCAGTACCAGAGAACTACCTAGAAAAGGTTAATCATCTGTATCAAGTAAATTGTCCATAAAAGTAGCATAGTCCATGGTAATAGCCATAAGGGCATAAGCCTCTCACATCTGAGAAGGTGAATGTGTGAGGGTGAAGTTGGAGTGATACAAAGGAAAAAGAAAATCTGTAACAAATACATCTGATAGAACCTGACAGAAGACAAAGGAAGGGGTTCACAGAAGGGGCCAGAAGGTGATAGAAACCAACAAGGTTGGGATGAATAATGGTACCAGATGGGGCTAGAATGATCTGGTTGCTGATGAATCAAAGATACTATGGCAATGGTAGATGAGAGCTGGAGAAGGCAAGAAATAAATAAATGATTCATAACATGGAGATGTTATGTATGTCATTCATTGCAAGTGTCTAGGGACAAGAGCACTTTTGTGATGTGAAAGCAAAGCAAACATGGCATATCAAGGTGATTCTGGACCTTGCATATTTCAGATGTAAGTGTCTTGAGAATGATGCCACATGTTTATAGCTGAGTTGCCCACCGGGTGTGGACATGGTCACAGTTATGTATGGTAAGTTGGTTGGCACTGTCCACACATTCCAGGCTCACCACCATGCTCCATCAGGATCAGGTATGAGCTGCTCTACATATGTTCAACACCCACTGACATCAATACAAGAACAAGTGTATCTTGGACATTGTTATCATCAACACACCTCCTTGAAACACCAAGGCACCAAATTCTGGCTCAACTAGAGCCAATCTCATTGCTCATGTGGTCCAAAGACCTATGACCTGCTAAAGCAATCCACTTCAGATATTATGCATGAATGAACCAGTTTGCATTGGCAGTGAAGTTGAAAACAGGGTGCAGGGCTGCAGGGCTGTGGAGAAGAAGTATCAAGGCATTGCCTTGAGGTGAAAGCAGCCAATGATACAAGGTGGGATGGAGCATGTGGTATTGATCTTGCTGAGCCACTCAATATAGGCTTATATTTTACGATGTATTGGACAAAAGTGGTGCCTCAACACAAGGATTTGATCATGATAGCTTCAATTGCTCATTTGTGTGAAGTGAACATCATGCATGAGAGTGTGTGAGATCCTGTGCAAAGCCTATGACACTGTTGAGCACTGTCCATGCACAAAAGGCTGTGCATATTTAAGTCCTCATCTTTTCCTCCTCTTGATACATATCCTAATGCACAATTACAACTCTCTCCAGGCATTCACAGCATGACATGCAGGGAGAGCAGGGTGGTGTCCAAGTTGGATCCCAGTATTGCTCATCCTACACAGGCTTTTCAGTCTGGGAATTAACCTAGAGAGTATTCTGGAGAGGGTGGACAAGGAGACAGAATTTGATATGATAATAAAAGTGAACTATGTGTAGACTGTGGATCAGATGGAGGCTAAACACTGAATGCTAAGTGGTCCAAGTGTATATATATTATTGTGATTTCAGTGGAGCTGGCATCAGACACATAAGTGGATGTGGCATTTTAGAGAACTTAATAGTATGATGACTTGTCCCATGAGTCATTCAGAATAAGCACAATAAATTGATATGTTCATTTTGCAGGTTCATAGCTAATGGGATGACCATTTATCACATCATCCAAGATGGTCAAACAGATGAGCCCCCCTCAAATTGGAACACTTTCTCTATACAACCAATGCCACTTAGTACTCCAACACTTCCTTCAAATCCTAATGATCAATGCCACTTGCTATAAAATCAAGTTAGTATGTGAAGAGCTATGTCACTTGATGACCTACATAAAGGGTGGTGTAAGATTACATCCATGACAAGCTTTATTTTTTCCTCCATGTCATTGGTTGCAGAGTATTTGACAAAGAGCTCATCCAGTGTTTTGGACATTTGAGCAGATATCCCAGATACTTGATACCTTTGGACTGCCAAGGAAAAAGGATCTTTAGATTTGTTTTGGTCCAGACTAAAGGAATACTGCAGAAGTAGCAAAAAGCCTATTGAGGAAGGTATATATAAAAGCTATCAAAATCCAAAATTAATTTGCTTACCAATGCCATTGTGAAGGATCTCTTTCTTTGTGTGGGCTGACTGTTTAGTCTGAAATACATGGGGAATTAGTATGATAAACATATTTCCAAGAATATACATGCCATGGACATTGCCTCTGTCATTGGAAAAGAGCCCTGGAAGACATGATATT